>JAODLC010000045.1:14930558-14956959 GCA_026781145.1 Hippopotamyrus pictus
CGCAGGGTGCATACACACACACACACACACACACACACACACACACACACACACACACACACACACACACCATTCACACACACACATACACACACCTTTCACTGACACACAGCATTCACTGACACACACCATTCACTGACACATACCATTCATACACACACACACCATTCACTCACACACACCATTCACACACACACACACACACACACACACCATTCACTCACATGCCATTCACACACACACACACACACACCTACCAGCAATTTGGCAACTCCAACTAACCAATTAACCTCAGCATGTTTCTTGGACTGTGGGGGGGAAGTCAGAGTAGCTGGAGGAAGCCCCACGACGACCCGGGGAGAACATGCAAACTCCATACACACAGAGCGCTGGCAGAGACCTCGACCCGGGTCCCAGCGCTGTGAGACAACAGCGATAACCACTGCACCACATATCAATACACAATGAATGGTTACTTGTTAATTTAGCACCTTTAACCATTTATGCACACATGAAATCTCAAATGGTATGACATGATGAAAATTTCACATATGATATGGAAAAGTATGTTTTCCTGATGGACCAAAACACCAGCAGGCTCCGCAACAGTAAAAGCTGAAATGCGTCAATCAAATATGTCAACAAATGAAGGAGCTCATCTGGTATAAAACCAAATTTAAGCCAAATTTTATCATTGATTTTAAAGATACAAGTAAAATTTTCAGAATATTGGTGATAGGAGAGACTGTATTTAAGGCTCGAACAACCGAAAATAAATAAAAAACATATATCCAAACAAATCAGCATCATGCAGAGAAACTGCATTTCATTATGTTTGGCATTTGTGTTTTTCCACAGAAAAATCCGGTTCCTGCTGTCTTTGCAGCAGCTCATCCTAGAACAGGGTAAAAATAAATATCATCTTAATGAAAATGATTGTAACTAAGTTATGTATAAGTTTGCTGTATAAAATGCTTCTTATGAATACATAAACAGTTGCATCCTCTTACATTTAACATATTTTAAGAGAAACTTCATTATCATTTGAGATGCGTGTTTGAATCTTGCACAAAAAACATTAATCAAGAATAATACTGATAAAGCATGAAATGGTAGCCTTGATGTCACTCAGTAACATCTTCATCGATAATGATCTTATCCAGGAGTCCAATAATAAGTACAACATAAGTCATATACTGTACAGTAACAAGAAAATCTTCATTTTACTGATGCTTTGGAACCCACCCTGAACGACATTTCTTAATTTATATTCATCTGCAATAAAACAAATCCAGTTACTAGTGTGAAATGAGCTTCTGTCTTTATGCCTGCAAGACACAAGGAATAAATGCATTAAAATTTCAATACACCATCAGAAATTAAGAAGTTACAAGATTGCATATTTTATTATTAATAAAATATAGATAATGCTTAAAAGTTTTTATTATATTATTTACAGCATCAGGTATAAAACCAGAATTAAACATATAAACATAAATCTCTATAAAGTAATCTTTGTAAGGTTTACTGATATCTCCATACCTTTCTTGTAATCATTACCGCTGTAGCACATATGATTATATCATGGAAGTAAGGTTTCTATGTTTCTTTTTTAGTATTTTTTTTTTATCAATATCACATTTTAGACATTATCGAGATGCCACAGAAATACAATAATAAACCTATACTGAAAAGTCAGCACCAGTATTAATACAGTTAATTTGCCGTTGTGGTTTTTCCCCTGCGAATGAAAATGATGAAAACAATAATTCTGCATTAACCTGCATAAACATGCTATGATAAATGTAATTGATGTGGGATTTTCAATTTCTTTCCGTGTTACTCCTATCTTTCAGGGTAATTTATGACTGGTTTCGGCTGGGTTTTCTGCCTGAAACACGGGCCATTTTTCTACACCATTATAAATCACTCCTCGGACCTCAATTTTATGTTCTAATTCTTATGATGAAACAATTATAAGTGCTGCATGCATTGGAGGAGAGCCTATCAATCACATGTCAAATGGATTCTATTAGCCATCTGCAACAGCATACCACTAGCATGTTTGTTGATTTTTTGCATATTGTAACATCGTTTTAAGTCTTCCATCATGTAATGAGCATTCTGTTGATTAGTATAATGTGAAGAACCTTCTAATTTCACTCAGCAACTATAAATCCAAAAGAAACTCATTCAGTCACATTTGACCTTATGATCTACGGTGTTTGACACTGGGAACCAGAGGGCCTTAAAGGGAAAGAAGTGTGTAATGATAACCCATTTAAGAAAACTCACTCTGCTGCAACAGAAAATCAAAGAATCATTGACTAGGGCGATAATGTCGCTCTAATGAGCACTGATTTTGCACCCTCCTCTCTCTATATGAAACTGAAGTGTGTCCTGCCCTTGCTGAGGATGCAGGATTGTTTAGTAGAACCCAAAAGAGCCGAACTGGAAATGGATATCTGATGGCCGCTCGAGGAATCCTCCAAAAACCAGACGAGAGATACAAACTGTTTTATCTGCAGCAACATATGTTCTGAAAAAGAATTAAGAAATGCTACTTGGACATCGATAACAGGTTTATCTCATGGCAAATTCAATATGCAAGCCCACAGATGTCTCTTGCTGATAAGGACCCTCTATGTAAAACTGCTCACCTAGCAGGAAACTGTGTAATTACTGCTACGCTTGAGTTTAATCTGTTCACTCACCAGACAGCCACATGGAACAGAGGTCTGGGCGCCGTCAAGGGATTCAATATCCATGAAATCTCTCGTTTCCACCTTCTCCCAGGAAATATCAGTGAAACCAAAAAGGGTTCTTGGCCATTAAAATGTTTCCATATCTTACCCGACGGAAAGCTAGTATTGTTCCGTGAAAGTGTGACAGATGGGATTCGGTCAGAGGGTACGCGCCGCAGTCTCAAACTTAAAAGCTTAAATAGTAAATACAGTTTTCAAAATTGAATTTCAGTCTCGATCAAATGTCAACATAATGAAAAAGGTGTCACAGAAGGAAGGAAAGAATAATTACAAGATTATGAATATAACAAATGGCAAATCATTCTTATGTCATTCTGGACAGGATAGTACTAAGGCAATAAATATATGCTTAAAAACAGGAGATTTGTAGGTACACAAGAATGTTAAACATAATAATGATAAATAATTCACTGGGACCCTGGAACATTGCTCAATACTACATCCCAATGAATGTACTGGACTACTTCCATTAACTGTCCACCCCCTACATTTGTAAAATGTAAAACACTACATTGCCAAAAGTATTGGGACACCCGCCTAAACACACACACATCCCATTCTTAATACATAGGCTTTAATATGGAGTTCGCCCAACCTTTGCAGCTACAACAGCTTCAACTCTTCTGGGAAGACTGTCCACAAGGTTTAGGAGTGTGTTTATGGGATTTTTTTGACCATTCTTCCAGTGAGGTCAGGCAGTGATGTTGGATGAGAAGGCCTGACTCACATTCTCTGCTCTAATTCATCCCAAAGGTGTTCTATCAGGTTGAAGTCAGGGCTCTGTGTAGGTCAGTCAAGTTCCTCCACACCAGACTTGCTCATCCATGTCCTTATGGACCTTGCTTTGTGCACTGGTGCATAGTCATGTTGGAACAGGAAGGGGCCATCACCAAGCTGTTCCCACAAAGTTGGGAGCATGAAATCCAAAATGGCTTCAAATGCTGCAGCATTAAGAGTTTCTTTCCTTTAGAACTAAGGGGCCGAGCTCAACTCTTCAAAAATAACCCCACACTATAATCCCCCCTCCAAAACTATACACTTGGCACAATGCAGTCAAGCCAGTACCGTTCTCCAGGCAGCTGCCAAACCCAGACTTGTCCGATCACAGTACCACGCTTGAATTCACTGAGCTCCTGAGAGTGACCCATTCTTTTGGAAATGTTTGTAGAAGCAGTCTGCATGCCTCGGTGCTTGATTTTATACACCTGAGGCTTTAGAAGTGATTGGAACACCTGAATTCAATGATGTGGAGGGGCGTCCCAATACTTTTGGCAATATAGCGTATATCCCACCATCGAGTTTGGTGGACTTGGCAATTCGGCCTGGGAGAGACACAGGGTCCACATAATTAACAATATCTCAAACCCTGTCACATTCATTACAGTGATATATTGCAGTATAGCGATGTCCTTTTCATTCTCCATCATCCCGCCTATCTGTTTTACACACAGCAAAAACTGGCCTTTTTGTCATCAATTCTAATTCCCTTTCATTTTCTCAACAGGCAATTGCCTGCATTGGTTATTTACTGGGTCCCACACAGAACGAATGACAGATCAAGGCATTATTGGTGAACAATGTTCATCCCGGTATCTTACACACATCTGGCTCCCAAACAGATGTGACACCCCCCACTGCACTCCCTCTCTTTTCTTCTGGCTCCAGTGGGCCCGTGGAAATGTAATTACTGTCCCAGGCCTGTTATTTTGAGACACCGCAATAATTTGAGCTAATGCAATTTGTCCCAGTCCTAGCAGCATGGATACACAGATCCTGTTGGCTGGTAATTCATCTTAAATGTGGTTCAGGGGTCAGAATTTATGTTGAAAGGCATAAATCTATTTCCTTTATTTTGGGCTGCAGATGTGCTACTTACCAAAGCATCCTTTCATAGCCCATAATAAACCTGTCACTGATCCACAATGACTCAAACATTTTTTTACTTTTTTGTGTAAAAACCACATGGGTAGGTAGTCAAATACTTCCTGTGGTAATCAAGAAAAAATACTTATATCCTCCCTCAGTACTAGACCCGCATCAAAAATTGTTTTAGTACAAGCATGGGAGAACACTGTAAAACAGACACATGAAAAAGGACCAAGCCTTAACACCAGCACAAGGAAAAATATTGGTTTTGACAGGTAAAAATGTGTTTCTGATTTTATGATGTCCAGTCTGACTGCCTGAAATATAGCGCTGTAGATTCATAGTCCCTTCGCTACGTAGTAGCTTAACCCAGGATCCTCTGGTAGCCTCTGATGTACCATAAGAAAAATAACAATAATAATTTAAAAAAAACAACAACAAAACTGCTTATCCAATACAGGGTCATGTGGAGCACAGTGTGTGTCCCAAAGGGCACAGGGCAGGGGACAAGTCCATCACAAGGCACACACTCTCTTACACATCCATACACCATCACACCAAAAAGCCAATTTGGAGACACAAATCTTAATATACAGATGGAACCCACACAAACGTTAAAGTATATAAAATCCTGACACACGGAAAGCCCGGGGTCATATATTCAGCTTCAGTATTTACAAATGAAACAAATAATAATAATAATTTAAAAATCAGATAGATTAAATCAAATAGAGCCGTTTCTACTCTTAAAACTATTTCTGACCGTTTTATTTTTTTAGGTGGACTGTTAATATTATATGAAGACAGATCATTATTTGCAATGCAATTCTAACCTCGGCTATTGTTATGACGGAAGAGTCCAGAACTTATCCTTTTTTCCCCCCAAACAATAGGGGGAGCTTGGCTAGTGTTGAAAATATACCAGGCAAGTAAACTTTCCTGTTTGGAGGACACACGATCGCCAGTAACTTTTTGACGCGGTTCGTTTTGGTCTCGGTGTTGCGCCCTTATTTGCCCCGGATTCAGCGTCGTATTTCCCAATTCTGCGCTTCTAGTTTGATTGTGTGGTTAAGCTAGTCCCGATGCATTTCCTGCTTTTGCTTTCAGTAGCTAAACAGTTGTTTAACTATGCGGTTTAATTATCGGGGCGTACCGCCGTCAGTAACTCTCCACTGGTAAGTAGCTGGCCGGTTAATCTGCGATCGATGCTCCGGCGGCACACGCCGGTACCAGCATTTCCCTGTTTTTCCCTATGCTTCATTTATTTAACGTATCTAATGCATTTTCTAGTGTAGGTGATAGGCGGCAATTGACATGTTAGCGAGCGTTTTACGTGTTGATACTCAGCTTTCATTGTGAAGGTTGGCCGACGAAAAATCCTGGTTAACGTGATAGCTAAGCAACAGAACCAGGCGTTTCTGGGGATTTGTAGATACCCGGGGTTTTTGATAGCTTGCGGTGTAACAAAACAAGTATCCACACATTAATAAATGCTATTCTGTATTTGAAGGCATATTAAATCAGTTACTATATCATAATGAAATACATGGAGCGAACCATTTAAGAAACTTTAGAGGGGGGATATGTTTGTATCAATGGGACGTTGCTCGGGAATTATGTAGGGTGGTATTTTTTAAAAAAGTACTGGATTACACATTAATTACGTACGTTTTGATATATTTAGAAATTCACGAGATCGCTTTTAGAAAACGGTTTTTACTTTCCTCAGTCGTCGAAGTGGCCCGCTGCCCTGGTTAGGGGGATGCCGGGAGAGTGAGTTTTGGGAAGTGGCGCGTCCTGCGGCTTTATTTACACAAGGAGCTGCCGACGCTTGTAGTGTCTAACCGTAGTAAATAATATAGGGCGGTTAGGATTCGCCAGTGTGCTTCCTGACGAATTAAGATGTATATCTCAGTGATACACGAAAGTATATATTAACACCTGTGTGTGTGTGTGTTTTTTTTTTTTTTTTTTTTTTTATTTAAATAAATATAATAAAAAATGTTTCTTTTGATTGGTGATTTCAATACAGAATGACAATTTTTAAATGCAAATTCAGTGTTCTTTTATTAATAACCCACGTTCTCTTGGATCTCTGTCATTTGATTGGAATGGCTTTTTTATGTTTGTAGCATATTGGTCAGTTGCGTGTGTACAGCTACATTGCCTTGAGTGTCAAGATGTTAAGGGATTTGTTTACAATAAAATGCCTGATTCCATATTTAAACTTTATGTAACTATCTTTGAGTGGTCTGCTGGGCAAAGCCTTTTCAATGCAGTTTGTGCAGCTTTGTTGTATTTTGCACGGGGGTTATGGTACAGCCTGAGATTTTACATACTGTTAATGTTTTACCTATTTTGCCTGCCCGTCAGGTGGCATATCCTATGGTGTATGCCTGGTTTTGCCTGAGACAGACAGTGACTCTGACCCTAACAAGATACAGGAATCTGCTTCGTTGGCTGTAGAAGGCAAATGTGCTCCCTGCATTTACAAGCTTTGGAGCTGGTCTTAGTTTTAGTTCCATCCCTTGGTGCTGGTCTCAGTTTAGTGCTGTGCTTTCTGGATGCCTTGTATATAACTGCATATCATAAATTACAGTTATCGCTGTACTGAGAGCCTTCTTGAAACAGTGATAAAAGCTGAAATGGCACAGTATTTAGTTTTCTCAAACGCATGCAGACATTCTGCAAATGTGAAAAGTCCCATAAAATCAGCACAATAATTTGCTAATTAAAATGTGTCTCTTTGTTAATGTGCTGTAGGTTTCTTTTGAACTGCTGTTTAACTGACGGGTTGTGTCTCGCAAATCTTGCATATTTAACTAGTCCTGTTCTTTTTGCGTGTGCAGTGTGTGAGTCATTCACCTGGTAATATATTCTGTTTATACCTTGTGTATCTTGTCAGTTGCATAACAATTTTTTGCAAGTTTCCCTTACATGTCACAAATACTAGTTATCAGCAAATACTTGGAAGCTATTTTTTCCCCAAATGTGACAGTGCTAAAATTACTGTTTTTGAACAGTTCCATTCTTTATAAAAAATATTTATTCCTGTATTTATTTAAAAATCTTGTCACCTGTCACTTGAGTATATGTAAAAGCTTAAGTCACTTGTATTTCAGCATTTGGGAGGGGCCAGGGGAGGGCTACCACTTTAATTGAAAAGCTTTACATATTCTAGTTGGTGGATCAAAGTGTGATTGCGGCCAATAATAAGGCTCGCTCCCAGCCATTGGCTCGCCTTCAGCGGATGGCTGGATTCACGCACGGAGGTTTACAGTTTCTAGTGCGACTATTCATTCAACTCGGGCAATCAGCAAAACGAGCCGCGCGCCGACTGACCGAGGCAGCCGCCGCTGGCTGGGTCCCTGGGAACTGTATCCTTGCAAAAGTAGGGCTGCCAGCATCAATGCAGCAGCACTAAATCTAGGTCTGTCAGGAGAGCGAGCGAGGGAGAGAGAGAGAAGAGAGGGAGGCAGAGGGGAAAGAGAGCGGGCGAGCGGGCGATTGATCCATTTTAGCAACTTGCAGTAATGGAGAGCAAAGTAGGCCGTCATGCACCGGATCAAACTTGAAAGGAGAAGCCCAGAATCGTCCGTGCAGATCTAGCTGTGAGGGAGAGGAAGAAGGGAGGAAGTCAGCGTGCCAGAATCGGCTAAATCACGGGAAGGATCTGGCAGCTTCGCCATCGGCCTGTGCTCGGCATCCCGTCGGACTTGTACTTCCTCTGAGTTTCTTCTCCTCTTGACCCGCCGCTGCTAGGCAGGGAGACACACTCATGGTCGATAAGGGGAGGAACATGAAATGTCTGACTTTCTTCTTGATGCTTCCAGAGTCGGTGAAGATCAGGTCAAGCAAAGGTGCCAAAAAGGGCAGCCCGAGTCACTCGGACCTGCCGCCGGTCTGCTATGAGATCATCACCTTGAAGACCAAGAAGAAGAAGAAGATGGCTGCGGAGATCTTTCCCGGCAAGAAGCCGGCGACGGCCGACGCGGTCCAGCAGTACCAGCAGCAGAACCTGAATAACAACAACACAGTCCAGAGCTGTAACTGGCAGGGACAGTTCCCCACCATACGAGAAAGGTAGGTGAGCTTCCGTTCCTGGGTTTCGAGCGCGTGCCCGTTGGGTCGCCTCAGTCGGGCTCAGTTGGGAATTCTGGGACGTGGACGCATGAGCGGCGTGGCATTAGATTTTGCCAGCGGTCAGCTCTGTGGCGCTATTCGCATGTGTTATACCGTTATGTAACTGCAGGACAAGTTCACTCTTAAAAATAAAAAAATAAAAAATCCTGTGTTCATTGGTTGATGCGTCTTCCTAAAAACTCATGCTGTCTGGGAAGCGTCCCTCTGATTAATCTCAAGGTTCGCTGGCTGGTTCTGGATATCGCGCCCCGTTCAGGTACGTTCTCGTACCACCGCAGCGCAGAGACGCACTCTCGAGTTAGAGCGGCCTCATTGAGCCACGGAACGGAGGGGGGGGGGGGGCTGTA
This sequence comes from Hippopotamyrus pictus, assembly GCA_026781145.1. Classification (NCBI taxonomy): domain Eukaryota; kingdom Metazoa; phylum Chordata; class Actinopteri; order Osteoglossiformes; family Mormyridae; genus Hippopotamyrus; species Hippopotamyrus pictus. The sequence goes on from JAODLC010000045.1 coordinate 14,939,680, forward strand.
GGCACGAGATGTCAGGGCGTGCTGCACAGCACAGTCCTGCTTCTGGGTAAATATTTGTGCTTTTTTTTTCTCAAAGGGAAGCCCCATGCCGGCGAAGCAGATGTGATTCTGCCTTTGTTGTACCTCCAGAACGTCGTAGCCTGTTTACCCAGCTCTCCTGAGCATTTTACTCAGTGGTTTTGTAGTTATTATGGTGCTCTGGCTTTGATGGTTTCCTCTTCTAAAAAGCTTTGATATCGCCTTTTTTTTTTTAAGACAATAGCCTGACGTCTTATCATTTTTCCCCCCCAGTTACAGCTGTACAACACTTTCAGTTTGGCGGAATCAGTCCCTCGGGCTTTGGGCATCAGGCAAATTAAATTCTTCTGCATGTGCTAATATTTATTTTTTGTTAGAATACTTCTGACGGTGTAGAGTCCTTAAGAATGATGGACTTGCCTCCACAGAGCCTGGCTTGTGTCTTACAAACGCAGTGTCAGTATTAACAGATTAAAGTGTGCCGGTTTGTGATTAGCCACGTGACGTCTGTCAGTCGCAGTTGGTCTCACCCACCGCAGAACCGTTAGCCTGCATCTCTGTTTGCAGTGAATCATTTGTGAGGATGCTGGTGTTGCTGTGTGTCTGGGCTCATATTTTCAGGAAACAATTAGTCAGATCGATGTGGAAATGGACAAAAATATATTAATAATGTGTCTATGCTCTTAAAAAAAAAAAAAATGTTGGCTCAAAAAAAAAAAAAAAAATTACAATTTGCATGCTTTTTTTAAAAAAGTTATTCCGGTTTCAATTATTCAACCATATGAATATTTTAAAGTTAGACTAACTTAAATATTTCAATAAAGCCACAACTATCTGCTTTTACTTCCAAACAATTTCCATCACTACGACGTTTGAATGGATGTTATGTCCTCATTTACATTTACTTATCTGGTCTACCATCTTCATTTTGCTTCCATCTCAGGGCAGTTCTTCATTTAGTCAACCGCATTTCTGGTACCAGAAGGTGTCTGTTTATCACGATCCAAAAAAAAAAGAAAGAAACTGGGGCTGAATAACTAGAAGACCAGCTTTGAGGAAAGGTCGAGGTCTTTTTATTGAGTTCTTTGCACAACTGACACAGATACTCAATAAACCCCAAGGTGCATGCAGCCCAGAAACACGGGGAGGTCTGACACTGGACTGTAAAGTACACACACGGTGGGTAAGTTATACAGCGCTAATGATATGCGAGGATCGGACAGGGGTCACATAAGACATGGGCAAACACACAGGACAGTTGGGAAATATAACAAATATTAACAAAATAACGGGCTATGTACAATGTCCCAGCATGCTCAGCGCACCTTGTCAACGCTACAATATTATAGGGCAGGACTATGTGTGATACTGAAGCTGAGTGGGCAGTGGTGGCTTGATGGTTAGGGAAGCGTACTTGTAATTGAAAGATTGCAGGTTCAAATCCCCGACCAGCAAGGCACCACTGGGGTACCCTGAGCGAGGTACCGCCCCCAAGCACTGCTCCCCGGGCGCTGAATTAGCTGCCCCCTGCTATGTCGCGATGTCACATGTGGGTTAAATGCAGAGGACACATTTCGTTGCTGTGTGCTGTGGTGTGTCGACACTGATCACTAAACCTGCATTTTATGCATTTGCATTTCTTATATCACTAGTCAGTTACAATAAGATTATGCTTTTTCTTTAAATTCTGTATGGAAATTATAGTGCATGGAGTTTGTTTCGCTAAAATATAAATTTACCTCCACTGGTTTGGCACGAGTGCTGCATGCGTTTTCCGAGATCGTAATCATAGTCATTTTCACCCATGCTGTTTAAGTCACTCCGACAGGTTTGTGAGAAACTTGTTGAACTCCTTTTTTGCTCTAGAAATACCCAATATTTATTATGACAAAATAATACTGTGTTGTCCTAGTACTGTATTTCCTGTCATGCCATCCTGATCTTGTATCTGTTCTTCCGACCAGATCGCAATTTTAGCTTGGGTTTTTCATTTGTCCATGCATCCATTGTGATTACTTATTTTTTTTTTACTTTGTTCATCATTGTTTTCAAGATGATGGTTTTGTGTTTCCCACCCCAAGAAAGTGTTTCAAGTCCCACTTCAAAGTACCAAAAAAGTACCCCAATTGGTTTGGAACTTTATGCCAAATGCTTGAACTTTTGGTACTGGTGCTTGATGGGAAGTCAATGGAAAAGGGAAAGTACCAAAAGCAGCCTACAGAACCTGCTGCAGTAGAAAAGCGGCCAAAGCTTCTACGCAGTTTAAACTCACTTCAGAAGTCGTAGTAACTTAGCATTTTTCAGATGTTAAGTGAAGGCAAAAAAATTGTTCAAAATACATATATAACTAAGTTGTGAGAGTGCTCTTTTTATTTTGACCAACTTTTAAAAACAAGTTAACTAAGATGGGAACATGTAACAAATGTAAAGTTTTATGCTAAGAAACTTCTTTTATGTGTTACTATCCCCTCGAACGAATATTTGAAAAGGTTTGAAAGAGTTAAAACTCAGTGGTTGCTTTTATTTGGCCTACATATGGAATAGCTAATAGCGGGATTTTTTCGGAAAGAGGGCCCTGATGGTAGGAGTAGGGTGACATAAGGCCAACCAAATCACCCCCAGAGTGATGTCTTCACTTTTTTTTCCCCCCTCTTTGTCTCCAAAGCTGCAGTCCAAACGAAGACACATTTGGGCAGGTCACCCGGACTCTCCGCCTAGAGTCTGTTTCAGAGAGTCGTTTCAGGTCAGGCTAATGTGGCGCAATGCACTTTTCTTTCTGCAGGAACTCTGTGATGTTTAACAATGAGCTGATGGCAGATGTTCACTTTGTCGTGGGTCCACCTGGAGGCACGCAGCGGCTGCCAGGACACAGGGTGAGCCCGTAAAAATGAGGCGTCCGGGTCCCCTTGTTCGGAGAAGCCGGAGCGGAGGAAGCATGTTTCCGATGTTGTGGGAGAAAGTAGCAGTGGGATTTTGAGTACCTCATACTTAATGATTTTCTTCGTCGTGAGTTATAGAATGCATAATCTTTTATTTTCCCCAGGTTGCCCCAAGCAACATTCTGCTGTCAGTGTTAATTTAGACGTTACGGTAAAAACATGTGAATCAATAACGGCTGATATTGCTTATAATTCCTTCTGCTTCAGTTTCTGTTTATCTGTACCCTACTTAAACCCTGGTGTCCTTGTAATGTTCCTTCTGTGTATAAACTCCTTTCCCAATTTTGGGAAGCGTCGTGATTCATACTGAACTATAAAACTGAACCAAACCACATGAGGATGTTTGGGGGTCTGTTGTTAGGGATCTGATTTATGAATGGAGCTCAGAAGGTACTGCTGTGTTCCATATCCCCCCCCCCCCCCCCCCAGTCACATGACAAGTACTGCTAAATATTTAGTAGGTTTGTATTTGTACCGGAGGATGAGAAATAATTGCGAGAATAAAAGGCTGGGAATGTGTGTGTTATTACTAAGAGACTCGTCACTAAGTGAAACCCCTCCCTTCATGTTCTAATCAAGCCATTACAGTACCTCAGCATGGTGTCATCTTAACTATCCTCTGCTCTCTCTCTCTACGCTTTTCCCCTGAAGTACGTCCTGGCCGTTGGGAGCTCTGTGTTCCACGCCATGTTTTACGGTGAGCTAGCAGAAGACCAGGACGAGATCAGAATCCCCGACGTGGAGCCGTCCTCCTTCTTGGCTATGCTGAAGTAGGGCTTGTTTGTGCTCATGCCTTTTTTGTACACATAGCTCAAATCTGACCTATTTCATAAAAGACTTGCTTTATGGGAGTCCCCCCCCCCCCCCCCTTTGAGCTCATCCAGAGTAAAAGATGAGTTTTCAAGTAAAATCGTAACTGTTAAATTCAAAAATAAACCCTCTTCTCCGGGAGAGGATTTGTTGCAACAGTGCATGATAACTAGACCACGACTATGACAATAACGCTTTTGATGTTGCAGGAATAATTGGTGACTGGAGCCAAGCCTGGCCTTCTTACTCATTGTTATTCCATAAACATGCCATTAACATGGGTGGGAAACCGTGGTACCAATTGTGCTGTGGATATGGGCTGTTTGAAATTAAATGTTTGTAATTTGATTTGCGGTATGGACAACTTCTGTATGTTATTAATGTACTGCAAGGTTAATTCTGAATAATAATAATAATAGTAGTAGTATAGTATAGTAATTTTATTTGAGAATGTGTACAAATATTTGTATGGAGATTGAATACCTCATGATAGTACAGAATTTCACCAGCAACAAGAATATACTTTACTGGTTTGCAGAATCTTTGTTGGCAGGTAGATTTTTTTTTTTTTGTTTTACTGCGTAGCAGTAACTTCTGCTCGCAGTCAAGGCCACCAGGAGCCTGTAAATCCCCATTGTTATGTCATCATTGTTATCTTCTGTTCACCTTGGCGACGTCACGTTGAACGCGCTGTTCATGACTCTCTATCAGAAAGCTGTTCATTTGCGGACTTTGTTTTAGTGTCGCTCCCATGATAACCCTGCGCGTCGTCTACGTCTGCCTGCCCGTCCCTCATAACAAGCGTCGCTTTTGCCGTCATAGAAGTGGCGGCCGCCTCTGTGCTGAAAAGCAAGAAACAACCAAAGGTTTCTGGAGGGAGCTATCTCCAGGCGGTGTGGTATGGCTTAGGAACGGCAAAACAGTTGCGTCTAATAAAACATTTCAGATGGACGGGGGGGTGGGAGTACCATTTATTAATATTAAATTATGGGGATTACAATTCCCATCAAATAATGACTGTTTACCAAGCATATGAAGCCGGGTGAGATTTGCATAAATATAATGTCCGCGCACTAGCTAATATGAGCACAACAGCGCAACAGGAAATTTGCAGTTGTTGTAACAAGGGCCGTCTGCTGTTGCTTCTTAAATGATTAACCCTATGAACGTGCCCATTAAATACCAGCGATGTCATAGCAGTGACTCTGCACCTGCTACATAACGTAATGGTACACTGTGATTTAATTTGGTAGCCTGGAACGTTGTAGTTTGCGTTCTCGGTGTGTCTGTCTGATGAAGAGCCAGCATTGCTGGTAAACTTCCCCGATGCCATATGAAACCTATGTCTTAAGCTGAGGAGCATGGTGGCTCTATGGGTGGCACTGTCGCCTCACTGCGTCAGTGTTGGGGCTTCCTGCCTCCGATCTCCGTTTACATGTTCTCACTGTGTCGCCTCACTGCGTCAGTGTTGGGGCTTCCTGCCTCCGATCTCCGTTTACATGTTCTCGCTGTGTCGTGCAGATTTCCTCCTGGGGATTCAAATCCCCTCCCGCAGTCAAGGGACCTGCAGGTAGCAGTTGGTGTCTCTAAATTGCTCGTAGTTTATGTATGTGCTTGTGGCCTGTGATGGACTCATGTTCCAGGATGTACCTTTGCCTTCATCCCCCCCCGACACACAGGCACAAACACACATAACCGTAACCAGAATTGGTTGGTAACTGATAGCTACAATTAAAATTAATACTTTTGATTAAAGAAGAATTTATGTATAACAGTTTAATTGATTTGTCAGTTTTTCCATTTTTTTAAGCAATTTATTTGATTGTAGTTATTACGTGTCTTCCATGCAGTGAAACTTTCTTTTTGCAGTACTGGAATGAATCTCTTTGCCCGCAGGTATATTTATTGTGACGAGATAGACCTTTGCGCGGACACAGTGCTGGCGACCCTGTATGCCGCCAAGAAGTACATCGTCCCTCACCTGGCGCGAGCCTGCGTCAACTTCCTGGAGACCAGTCTGAGTGCCAAGAACGCGTGTGTACTGCTGTCGCAGAGCTGCCTGTTCGAGGAGCCGGACCTGACCCAGCGGTGCTGGGAGGTGATCGACGCGCAGGCCGAGCTGGCCCTCAAGTCCGAGGGCTTCTGTGACATCGACTCTCAGACCCTGGAGAGCATCCTTAGGAGGGAGACCCTCAACGCCAAGGAGATCGTGGTATTCGAGGCGGCGCTGAACTGGGCCGAGGCCGAGTGCCAACGGCAGGAGCTGCCTCCGACTATCGAAAACAAGCGCAAGGTCCTGGGCGATGCCATCTACCTGATTCGCATCCCTGCCATGACGCTGGATGACTTTGCCAACGGTGCCGCCCAGTCTGGCGTGCTCACCCTCAATGAGACCAATGACATCTTCCTCTGGTACACAGCCGCCAAGAAACCAGATCTGCAGTTCGTCAGCCAGCCCAGGAAGGGCCTGGTGCCTCAGCGTTGCCACCGCTTCCAGTCCTGCGCCTACCGCAGCAACCAGTGGCGTTACCGCGGACGGTGCGACAGCATCCAGTTTGCCGTCGACAAACGGGTCTTCATCGCCGGCTTTGGCCTCTACGGCTCCAGTTGCGGCTCTGCAGAATACAGTGCTAAGATCGAGCTGAAGCGCCAGGGGGTTCTGCTGGGCCAGAACTTGAGCAAGTACTTTTCAGATGGGTCCAGCAGCACGTTCCCGGTATGGTTCGAGTATCCGGTCCAAATCGAGCCAGACACCTTCTACACCGCTAGCGTTGTGTTGGATGGGAATGAGCTTAGCTACTTTGGACAGGAGGGGATGACAGAGGTTCAGTGCGGGAAAGTAACTTTTCAGTTTCAGTGTTCCTCGGATAGTACCAATGGAACAGGTGTGCAGGGGGGACAGATACCCGAACTTATCTTCTATGCCTAATCCATCATCCACATGAAATTGAAGAGGTTAGGTCTATTTTTTTATTTTCATTTATTCTTCTGACACTTGGGGAAATAGTGAAATTCCTGTTGTCCTCTGCTGGAAATGTGACAGACCAGTATCAAATGAAATTAAGGGTTCTTTAAGACCTTGCTTATTTATCCAACAGGTGACAAGCTACTTCTGTTCCATCGGTCAATTAGAAATGGTCTTCAAACTACTGTACCTTAAGCCGTGCATTTTTTTTTTTTTATGTGCATGACCACTGGCCACATTCATGCAGTCTGCATTTCTCTATTATAGAATCACTTAAGGAAGATAACACTTAAGAAAGGTAGTTAAATAAAATGCATAGATGTGCCATTAAATGATATTAAGATTTGAAGCACTCAAGACTGTGATCACCTCATTTAAATAAGGAGGAATTGCTACTACCTTTGGTGTCATTTTAATTGTGTATGTATCGTGTGCTTTAACAAGTAGAATAGCTTCTTGGATGTGTTCGGCACAATTTTAATCTTGAGTTCAATAACAGTGTACAGATGTTAATTAAAAAGTGAAAGCAATCATGACCCATAGCAGTAAAGTATTTAACCTATAATGAAGTAGCTATTTGTTCCATCAAAAACATGATATGACTTCCCTATACTCATGTTTGTCCTGATTGTAGTGTAGGATTTAAAGAATCGTCATGGAAACCTTAAAGGGGCAGGTTGAACGGGCTTCAGGCCAGTATTTGCTGCGATTTAAGTACTACGTAGGGTGAGGTCTTTCCTGATAGCTACAAGCTGTTTTGTGGAGCAGTGTTTAAACTGGATTATACAGTGGTGCGTAGCAAGGTCCTAATTAAGATGCATCGTGCACCGTTCAGCTCAGTTATTCGCTTCACGTTCCCTGTGCTAGTTTTCTCTGGGAAAGCCCTTGTATGTCGGCAACAGAGGCCCTTTTTACGATAAAATGTTAACAAAAAGCACTACACAGAGATAGGAACAGGCTCAGCGTTCAATACAAAATGGATAACTGAAGAACGATTTCATTAAACAGCATTTTCTGACAAAATAATCCATAATTCCAAAATAATCTTCCCAAAAGTAAGTATTTCTAACATCAACTATTTTTACACCTTTGCTTTTACTTATAAGATTATATTGGGATAAAACTGGAATGGTAGCAAATGAAATGAACTTTTGCTGCTTTTTTAAAATGGATTTTTACAGTTTACATTCTTTACTACTGTTTACTACCACAAATTTGTCTATAGTGTGTACTAGTTACATTAACTGAATTTTGTGTACATCATAATGTTCCATTTTTTTACCATGTGACATGCATTTGAATCGTATCATTTTTGACTTGTATCAATGTTATTGCACTGATTTATATTATTTTTTTAACAACAAAAAAAACACTTTCATTGGTCGCTTCCTCATCATATGATGGGTTTTGTGAAAAAAAAAAAATAACATGACAGATGACAGAATGGTGAATCTTGAGTTCCTGTTTGACAACAATGAGGGCGATGGATATGTTTGATGACTGAAAATAAACTTTAACTGGTCCTATACGTCTGCTATTGCGTGTTGACTGATTACTGCAGTGAGTGGATGGAACAAGTGGTTAGAACATAACTGGACCGGACAGAACCTGGTATATCTCAGTTGGAGTTGTGTATTTAAATTCTCTCTTGCCATATATGTGTACTTGCGTGATAATTTATGGCTCATTCACACCTTCTACCAAAGGACTGTTTTCCCTGAAGAAAAGAAATCTGAGTGGCTGAAGGCATATGTGCACCATTTCCAATCGTAGTTATCCCAAGGATCGTTACTGCTTGACTAAGCATTAGACGTGATCTGAGGGATTTTGAGCATGGTGTGATTGGTGATTCTAGCATCTCAAACAGCCACCCATGTGGGATTTTCATGCACCACATAGCCTAGAAATAAGATATCAGTGCGATAGACAAAAACATTCAGTCACTGGCATTTGTGTCACAAAAAACACCTTAAGAGACATCAGGACTGGAATGGCCAGACTTAACGCTTACGGGAAGGCCGTCGGTCCAAGAATGAAATATTAGTGGTTTGCAGAAAGGCATCTCCGAATGCATTGCTTGTCACACTTAAAGTGATTCCAGAGGCAAAAGTGAGTCCTATGGTACTATGTAGGGCTTCCTAATAAAGTGGCCAGTTTAAGTTTACGTTGATACATGGGGTAGACCAGATGACAGACCACATGAAAGAGGAATTTAACTTTGAAGCCAAATCAAAATTACAGCAGCTACGAAGGTGAGTCATATTGGAGCGAATGCCAATTAGCAGTAGGAAGCGCCTATAAAAGCGGTCTGACAGCAGTTTCATTCGTGAGTTTTCAAAGCGATGCAAGGTGACTAACGGGTACAAAGACGTGTCCGTGACCAAATTGCAGGTGCTTTTATTATTTTAACGTTTCAAGGAGTACAGCCATGAAAATCGTGATAGCGAATGTCAAAATGGGTAAACTTTTGGCAAAGAGGAATGGTGGTCACAAGTCGAAGCTCACCAACTGGGTTGGACTGACAGTAACAGGACAGATTGCGAAACTCCACAAAAATGACCACACAACTGAATCAGCATCTCTGTGGTTAGATAAACACAAAAAAGCGTCTGTTGCACGCTTTGCAAATCTGGAATTTATGGCAAGTTTATCATTTGGAAACCAATTGTATCTCAAGGCCATTGCTCAAAAGACACATTGGAGCATAAATCTTGGACCATGTTTCAGGATGATAATGCCCCATATACACTGCTAAATAAATTAAATGATATTTTCATGAGCAACATGAAGCCAAATGTATCATCCCTGGAAGTCAGACTAAAGCTGTTCTGAAGATCCTACTCATTATTAGGTCCTTGATTTTCATACCGTGAGGCATATCCGATACTTTGTTCAGTATGCTTTCATGCAGGTGGCCCCATCATAGCTGACTCTATATGGGGACCATATGTTGACACAGCATAAAGCTGACCTTTGTTCAGCAATCATTTCAACCCCTCCAAATAATTTCTTCTTTGCCATTAATTTTACTACCAGGTTTCCAAGGCACATCGGGCCCTCTTCGCGGGGCCTCTGTTATAACTGGCTCTTTGTGGCACATCCAGGGTGCCTGGAAACCCAATGAAGAGGCATTGAGGGGATGTCGAAAAACAAATGGGTATTTCTGGCTTTAGGAATAGCCAGGGGATACAGGTCTTCTAGAATAGCTTGGGTGTACAGCTATCTTTTATGTTGTCTGATAGGTGACAAATATAGAGCCTAACTAATGCTGTCATCAGTCTTTCCCCTTACACTTTTCTATTTGTTTCCCTATTCACCCTTTGTCCTTTTTAACAATGGTGGAAAAAAAACCACAACAGAGTTCAAAAGCTTCCCATAAAGAAGAGCAGTTATTTCACTTGTTCTTTCAAAAAAAAAAAAAAAACCGATTGACTTACAAACCCAACAAGCCAGTTTACCTCATAAGATTGTAACAACATGATCCATTTGGCCCTACAGCAGCAATATACTTTGGACCGAAATGGTCCACATAATTAATTGTGTTGGATGATGCTGAAGAAATGCCACATATGGAATACTAGCAGACAAATGTTAAGGTGAGGAATCAACAGCAGATAGAGAGAGAACGTGCTGTGGCAGCCAGCCTGGGGAGAGGACCTGCCACAGCAAACTCCTCAGGCGGTTTTTGAAAGTTGCTGGCCTCCTGATCAATGAGACAACATTTGGTATTACCTTAGCGAGCCATATGACAACAGATTTATTAGGCGAACATGGAGAAATGTAATGGCTGCTTCATTTATATGACACTGCATAAAACAGAACTGTGGAAAAAAACTTATAGTCACTAGATAAGGGTCCACCTCCTTTGTTCATTAAACCCATTGTTTAAAACTCTGATCCAGATTGTTTAAAACACTTGTTCAATGATGATATGTCGCTCTAAATTGTGCTTGTTTATTTACTATTATGACTTACATGAAGATGACATCACATTTTATAAGCCATTCGTGCAGAAATCCAATTAATTCCAAAGAGTTAACAATCCCTTTCTCACGATTATATCTGTTATATTACAGTTCTAGTCGCAAAGATCGACGGTAAGGGAATATGCTTTCCTATTCATTTGTATATGCATTGTGCTGGAGAAAATACTCAAAAAAAATGTGAGTTTTTGCTGCTTTCTTACTTTGAACGCCTGTGCCAGGATCATTTTAGGTTAATTGGACCCATTATAACACAATCAAAAGCATCTGTGTAAGTGTGCACAGGGGGATTTCACATTTTAACATTAATTATAAACCACCTATAAGCACACTTTCTGGGCCACTCCTGGGTGCTGTGTTGTAAAACATATCACTATATCTATTGTTTTTACCTCTTATTTCTGTTCTCACCACAACAGAAGAGAAAAGAATAGTCTATACAAGAGTCTATTCAGACTCAGCACACAAAGAAACAGTTACAATCCCCTGCATGGATGCTGTGCAAACACTTGTTATTCATTAACACCTTGGGTAGCCTACATACATGCTGTGGGTTGGGCGTTAAGTGCAACTTGCCAACTGAATCTCGAAAACAACGTCTTATTAACTGCAAATTGGCATGGAGGTCCCTTTACTTCCAATGATGTATGCATTGTATTCAACCAAGCTCGAATAGCTTTTGTTGTGCATGTCAAGAAAACCTAAACGTCAAGCAAAGATATGCAGGTACAGGTCAACACAAATGTCTGCAGTGTTTTATATACTGTTTATTTAGAAAGTAGCTACCATATTTAATATGGAACAAATTAATTGTACAATTACAAATGATGACCACATTCACCTTAAACAAATGCTTTAGCGTTTAGCTTCACAACAGTTCTTTTTTGTTGGGGGTTACCTGGTAATACTTGTTCCGTGCAAGTTAGTTTGTTGTGCTATTGATCTGTTACAGACAATTACTTTGTGTCTCCTAAAGGTCATTTCTTTTGTATTTGGCAAAACAAATCAGATGTCCCCATGAACGACCAGAGTTTAGGGATAAACGCTAACACCAGCTAGCATTGTCTGGGCGGCAGCAGCGGAGAGCAGAAGGCGGCTCCGGAGGGGTGTGGGGGCTTGTTGTCTCTGAGCGTCGGAGAACAACAGAAGGCAGCTCCACTGGGCGCGTGTCACGGGTGGTCTCCGGGCCGCCGCTCCAGCCGCCACTGGGCTCGCTATCTCAGTTGGCACCCGGCTGTTGGTTTTATGCTGCCGCAGCTCGACTAGCTCGTCAAATAAATAGACGCGTCCTCTGCAGAATGAGTTTCAGATTCAGAAGATACCTGGGAAAAAAAAACTAACGGTTGCCAGGCAGTAGCTTGGGCTGAATCAAAACACAAGGTTACAGAAACTGCCATGACAATTACGGCTTCAGTGAGCTTCGCCCGTGGTCTTGTTTTATTTTTGGACTGATTTGTGGAATTTGGATTCTTCTCTGAAAAATGTGTGCAGATAACTTCGCCAAGAAATTCATGGACAAAAACATGTCTGTGCTGTAGAAAAGTGTCCGTTAAAGTTTATATGTATCTGACTCTTGAGCCAATGCTTGAATCCTGCTGGTTTTTCTACAGTATAGGACATGCGCAATTGTGTAATGCAGTTTTTTTTTTATAGTAATGGAGCATTTCAGCATATAGTGTGATGAATACACGTTCCGAGCGTCGCACGGGCTTGTATATACAAAAAAATCCTGCACTCTAAAAAAAAATTGTTGGCTTAACTTAAAAAAATTAACAATTTGCATGCGTTTTTTTTTTTTTTCTTTCCCCATTTTTCCAGTTTCAATTAGTGAGTAAACTAAATGAGTAAAACAACTTATATCACTATGATTCTTGGAATGGATATAACATCTTCATTAGTTGAACTTCGTTGTTTTTTTCATCTTTGTTTTATTTCCATCTTAGGCCGTTCTCCACCAGATCAGATAATGCATTTCTGGTGGGCTACCGCAAAGTGTTGGTCTTCCAAGCTAAATAACAAGAAAGCCAGCTGGGGTGGGGAGTCTTTTTATTGAGTTCTTAGCAGGACTAACACAGGAACTCAATAAACCCCAAACTGAATGTAACCCACAAACATAGGGAAGTCTGTCGCTGGACAGTGAAGCACACACACGGTGGGTCATTTATACAACGCTAAAAACATGCGAGGATCGTACAGGGTTCACGTAAGACATATGACAACTGGGAAATACAACAGATATTAAGGCGGGGGTGGGTGCTGTATACAATGTCCCAGCATGCTTTGCGCATCTCTCCTGCGCTACAATATTATTGGGCTGGACAATGTGCAATACTAAAACAGTTCTTACATCACTAGTCAGTTAGATTAAGATCAGGCTTTTTCTTACTTTAAATTCTGTATGGAAATTATAAGTCAATGGAAAAGGGAAAGTGGCACAAGTACCGTATCAAAAGTACGGTAACTAGTGCGGTACAAAAACACAGGTTCTGCGCAGATGAAACTCACTTCCAGAATTTTCAGTAGCTTAGCATTTTTCAGATCTTAAGGAAGGGCAAAAATATTTGTTCAAAATACATATATAATTAAGCTGACAGAGTATTTAATGTTTTTAATTTTGACCGACTTATAAAATTAAGTTAACTAACTAAGATGGGAAGATGTAACAAACGTAAAATTTTATGTTGAGAACTGTCTTTATTTTAAGTGTTACTTACAATCACCTCGAACCATTCTTTAGGGTGTGCACCAAATTTCGCTACCCTTATTAATTTGTTATATGCACTTATATGCATGACCCTGTTCTGTCTGCTTTTGAACTTGGGCTGTAAGGGGATCGATTCGCATTACATGATTAAAGCAACTGATAAATAAATGCTTATCCAGTAACACCAAATGGTACTTAACATGAAAAATTATACTAAATTCAGTTTACAGAAGATCATACTAATTTCTCTGTACTTGCATGAGCTCCTCCTTATAATTTTCAACATGAGCCCCAATCCTGCCCTGGGCTATGTGCTTGTGGAGTTTACATGTTCTCTCTATGGGTGTCTCCTCCCACAGAACAAACAGTTACATTGCAATAAACTGGTGTCTCTCGATTGTCTATAATTTCTTCATCCTGACGCATGCATCCCAGGCTCTGCAGCCTGCGATGGATGGGTTGATGGATGGATGGATGGATGGGTGGAGAAATATCTTTTTTGCGAATGGCTTATTGTTCAGAGCAATGCTGGACCCTGTGTGGGATTGTTCTTTCTTCAATCCTGCCCACACAGGCAACCTTTATGGCAACCTACTGCTGACCCTGCAAAGATTAGATCCTGCGTCTCCATATTCCATACTTGCCCTGTTGTTTCAGCACCTCAAAGCTGTGGCAGTGAGAAGAGCCTACTTGAAAACCGCTTTGAATTTTAAATGTTATTTCTGAGAACGAATCGAGTTTAACAGAATTACGATGTAACACAGCTCATTGCATTCATTCCCAAAAAGCTGAATAGGTTTGCTGCGGTCTACTTTTGAAATTCATACTATTTATCTAGATGAGTTATCTAGGTAACACTTCACAATACAGTTCCTTAGTAAATTACTAGTAACTCATTAGTAACTCTATTACTATTCAAGTACAAATCATGAACAAATATAGTAGCTACTTGAGATAAAACATGCATTACAATTCATTAATAATGAACAAACATGAGTTGAGTATTTCATTTTTGTGTTATTCATTATTTGCTGCTTCAGTAGTTCTACCTCCTTATAAAATCAAAAGTTCGGGTAGAGAAGTTGAATGGCATAATGTTGCTTAATTCAGGCTGCTGTTTGATTGGCTGAGATCAAGAGAAGTGGACCACTCAACATCTGGGTGAGATGAGCAGAATAACCATGTTAAGAGGCTGAAAGTACTGCAAGTTTAGTAGGTTGTTTTTATTATTTATTTTGTGTCCTACAACCTAAAATAACTGATTTTTTTTCTGCTTCTTAAGTAGAAGACTGTCTGCACCTCTTTCTTTGAAAGGGAACACCCTGTTACCAAGGTGTTTTGACAGTTTCTGGGAAGCTGCAAAGCAAGATCTAAGGTGTTGTGACACAGCTTATGGAGAGTGGCTGGGCAGCACCTACTCCGAACCCTCTCAGGCTACCCCAGCGGAACCCTCCGGCAAACCGGAGCTTTGCTGGCACGGCCTATCAGTTGCCTTTCCGTCTTACAATGCATCCTATGTATGCGCCTCAACCAGAGTGACAAGTAACTGAACACCTTGGTATCTGCTGATAGGTCCCTCTAGGCTTCACTTCCCAACCCACTACAAGTAAGTCTTTGTTTCTGTTCACTTTAGTGGCTGTTGTACCATCTGGAGAAGATGAACTTTCACGATGGACTTTTTAACGAATCGTGAAACATGCGCCAGTTACTGCTGTCTTTGTTTGCCTTCGTTTGTGGTCTTTTGTGCTCCTGAAGTCAAACGAAGTCACTTTGGGGGGAGGGAGGGCTAAATAAAAGAATAAATAAAAATATATAATAAAACAATACAGTACACAGCAGAACATATCAATGACAACAATGACATACAAGACATGACAGGCAAGTAAGACAAAGAATGAGAGGTGCAGGTCAGTGCATATAGACAGAAGACAAGTAACAGAAACACCTTTTAACACTCAAACACGCTGTTAGAGATTATGTTTTGACGTGAATAGTTGCCGTGGCATGTTCTTACTATGATTGTACAGGATTGCGTAGCTCTTGTAACTGGGCATTCATTGGCAGCTCAACCTTGCTGCACTTATGCCTGGTCGACTCCTCTACAGCAGTGTTTCTCAACCCAGTCCTCGTGGAACACAGGACAGTCCACGTTTTTGCTCCCTCTCAGCTCCCAGCACACCTGTGCCAGGTATTCAGTGTGCCTGATTGGCTAGGAGCTGGGAGGGAGCAAAAACGAGGACAATCCGGGGTTCCCCGAGGACTTGGTTGGGAAACACTGCTCTACAGCATGTCAGCTGTGCTATGTGCCTTACTTGTACGTCACTTTGGGCAAAAGCGTCTGCTAAATGCATAAATGTAAGATGCAATGTAAAATAGAAAAGAATAAAATCTACCACCATTCTGGTGTGCTGTCCTTGATACTACCACCGATAGCTTTTATACAGATGCTTCAGTCAGATCGAGCTCACATTCAGAATTCTCGGGGGATGTCTACACTTCTCAAAATCCACGCTGTGTATTTTATCAGCACTACAGAGGCACTCTGGGAATAACATAGAAAGTTGTTACCACAGCTCGGAATTTTAGATTTTTTTTGCCCATCACCTCTTCATGATTACAAAGATGTTACTGGGAAAGAGATTTGCCAATCATTTTAAAAAAACTTTCTTTAGCCTTGTGAGTTGTTTTCTCATACCCCTTTTCCATCTCGATGACAGACAAAGACGTACATGTACACACAAGTGAGGGCAAGTTTTGAGGCCAGAGCACAGGGTGAGCACCCCTGAGGTTAAGGGTGGAGCAGTGATATGATTACAGGTCGCTATCCCATTAAGCTATGCATTACCAGTTTGGTGGATAAAGGCTGGGAGCCCCAACTAGATCAATACTACAGTGAGGTTCATGTTATATGGAAAAAAATCAAGGTAGTGATTAATAACAAAGTATTTATATTGTTGCCGTACCTGGTAAAACACAAGTGTAAAATCTTTTCTTTTATCTTTTGAAATTTCAGGTGCATGTATCTATTTTTTTCCATTATAAATAAGCATACGGTAGACGAATGTGTATTTTTAGTAAATGACTATTTGTTAATGAACTGAACATTAAACGGTACAACGTATGTACAAAACAATGTACATAATACAGTCAGGAACGATGATGGCGTTGGCATTGTGTCAGAATTCAGTCACATTATATCAGAGCTGTTCTGCATTAACATCTCAGTAGCTTTTTAAATGGCTTCACTTTAACTATTACTGACTCCTTTCGTAAATTAAGACCAGTTTGTAATACTGGTGGTTGACCTTGAATGCGCCTACGTTCCTCGCAGTATTTAAGATCTTAATCATAGGTGACTTAATGTATAGCTTTTGACATATGCAGACCTCAGATGCTTTAGATCTGCAGAATTTTGCTGACTTTGAATCACTTTGGCTATAAATATGGTATAAACATGAGCTTCAGACAAAATTACTCTCCTTGCAAACAGATTGCATATTAAAACAGATACTTACAGGTCATTATAGATGAAGATAATTTTTAAGTGGCTGACATAGTTGATGTTGCATTTCCGTGGCTGTGTGACCATACTTCATACTTATACTGGGTTTTATACAGATTTTCCTACGATCCGAAAGTTTTGATTTTATTAGCTTAGCTTGTGTTTGCACTATGACACGAATCACTAATTTCAGTCAAAAAATAAAAAATAAGAATCTGATTTGGAGCATCTTAAGGATCTGGATATTTGACAGCTGAACGGAAGTGTTTCCATATGTGCTGTGAGCAGAGGTGGAAATTTCAGGTCCAGAAAGTACAAATCCAGACCAGGATTTTGTTTCAACCAACCAGTGGAGTACT
>JAODLC010000045.1:14980755-14994577 GCA_026781145.1 Hippopotamyrus pictus
AGTACAAATCCAGACCGTGATTTAGCTTCAACCAACCAGTGGCGTACTCTGTAACTGTGACTCTTTATGCGCAACTGGTTGGTTGAAGCTAAATCACGGTCTGGATTTGCACTTTCTGGACCTGAAATTTCCACCTCTGGTAATACTACATAAAATTCTAATATAGTGGGTGTCACAAAACTTAAAGGGTGGGGCATACTGTAAGCCCCCCCGCCCCGAAAAAAAAAGAAAAAGGCATATTTTGGAACATTCAATCTTGTAGTGCATCGTTGTCATATAAAGGAAATTAAAGCCATAATGTATTAAATTCTTTATTATCAGATATTACAGACATGCATATGGTAACTTTTTTTTTTTTAGGAAAGAAATTACAAAGCTTGTAAGCCAGCTGGCTTTGATTACAAATGATATAAGCTTCAACGAAACACATTTCAGTATGAAATGTAATCAACTCTGGAGCACTAGTCTAGTGTGTACAGTGTGTCGGCAGAGAGAGGTAAAGTGTCTGGCTTATGATATTAATAACCGTCCACTTTCATCAGATCTATTACATGCACATTAATTCGCTACTTAATTTTACTACTACCTATAAATGAATCCGGCCAGTGTCATTTTCTAGTGAGTGTTGTTTTCTTTATAATTATGGCTATAGTACTGTTTTAGCTGTCTGCTCCTCTTCTTAAACGTCAAATACACATCGATACACTGGATAAGAAGCATGAATTATATATGAATAGATAGATAAACCCTTCTTTTGTAGAATGGATGTAAACTTCAGTGATCTGGCTAAGCGAACAAAAGTCCTGTTGTGGCAGCAGAATTCTGCAATCCTACGTTTGCATTCGTCTGTGATTTCCATGACTCCAAACCAGCGTTAATTCAGGAACTCCATTGTTCCTGTGCATACAGGCTGCCGCTGCAGCTGCAGATTTGTGTAAATAAATGGTATTGTTTCCACCCCGCCTAAAAAAAAGTCTTTCCCCCATTGCTTGATGGTAGGTGCCAGAATAAATGATGAATATGCTGGAAACTGGGCGTAAGGATGTATCGATTTCCCTCCTATCTGTTCACGTTAGGACACATTGTCCTCTGTTCTGTAACCTGTCATTTCTCTTCACAACGGAATAAAATCACCACTCAAGCTGCCTTAAACTACTTTAAGAGCCATAGTGGGTGGCATAGCCCTGCAACGGAGGCCCCTGTAGTGATTTCAAGGTCGAATGGAATGGCGAGATTATTCCACAGTTGCTTTTGTGATTCACTTAATCCAATACGCAGGGGCTTATGGATAATGCTTTCTTAGGAGTTTAACCTATCATCCATGAATCACCGCATGCACTAGTAAAGAAACTCCAGCATATTGAATACGGCCTCAAAAATCTATAGAATCAGTCTTGTTTGCACCTTGACATCCCCTGGAAGGGGTGATTTATATTATCACTATCTCTGTCCCAGATCATGGGATAACAATGAATGTTATACAACCAGAGATGCATATAATCGCCCGCCCAGAGCCTCTAATCTGTCAGATATTCTGTATTATCCATAAGTTCAATATGTGACTAACCCGCTGGTTGTGTTTGTCTAAGTGTCCTCTGCTGGAATTGTGGGTTTACTGTGTGATTTAATCTCCGAGTTTCAAATGCTCTCTGAAACCTTGCTCTCCATTGTGGGCCATGGCTGAGAGCAGCTGTTCTGCACTGCTTTGGTACAGCCTCCTATCTGCCAGTGACTGTCTGGCACAATGAAATACTGTCTGTGTTGAGTGCGGCAGCCAGTGCTAAATGGAGATGCCTTTCTCAGTGGTGTCTCAAGGTAGACCGGCTAATTAAAAGGAAGTTACCCAATGATGCTTCTATTCTGTGTTATTACAAATTGTAGACTGTTTTTATGCTTCACCATTGAATATAAAATCACTTGGATGGCAAATGTGCTTACAGCCCCCAACTGGGGCGTCAAGAGCAAGTGTGGATTTACTAAAATAGCTCAGAATTATTATGTTGACAGACTGGGAAAAACTTCATTAATGTCAGTGACATTTAAGAAATGTATTTGACTTTCACAGCCTAGGGTTGTAGAACATGATATCCCTGTGATGCAACCATCCATCCATCCATCCATCCATTCATCCTGTAACCCCTTATACTGATCACAGGTGTAGGGACAGCAGTATGATGTACAATTAAAAAAAGCTATTTTACGTACACGGTGCAACAGATTGTAACAGAAAATTATTTTTAAGAGCTACCAAAAGTATTGAGTGAAATATACTTCGCAAACTAAATTATTGAGAAGATTATAAGAGAAAGAGAAAAAAAAAAAAAATAATAATTAGCATGAATTAAAATTAGCTGGATGGGCTGGTGCCCCATCCTGGGTTGTTCCCTGCCGTGCACCCATAGCCTCCAGAATGGACTCCAGAGCCCCCGCGACCCTGAATAGAACAAGTGGTTACAGAGAATGGATGGATGGATGGATGGATGGATAAAATCTGCTGATATCCCTAAGAAATGTGTCAATAAAGGTCACATTTAATGAGTCCTTTAATAAGTAATTTAATAAGTAACATTGTTAAGTGTCATCCAAGTATCAATAAGGAGTATAAATAAAGAAATAGTTCAGTTTGCAATAACTAATTCCTTTAGAATGTTTTTTGGTGATCATTTTACTTCACTAACTGCTAAAATTATCAGAAAAGAAGGCTTAGTAAACATTGGCATATATTGTAATTTACACCCAGACAGAGTGCTCATGATAACCTTCCCCCTTATAACACGCCTACGATGAGCATGTAAGCATTGGAATAGGATCTTGGATCAATGGAAGGAGGTTGCTTCGTCCAATAAATCCTGTTTTCTCTTTCATCATAAGGACAGCTGGATATGTGTCGAGCAGCTGGGCGATGTGTTGGAACAAGTCCGCTCTACGACTGCGTAGTGCTATACGCAGCAGGGCTTGATCCACTGTGTGTCATGACACATTACTTCCAGGACCATCATTAAAATTATCTGTGATTTTTCAACAGTAGCCTTTCTGTTGGTTTGCGCCACACGGAATGGCCTTCATTTACATCTTGCATCAGCAAGTCTTGGCCACCCAACACCCTGTCAGCTCCTCATGGTTTTTCCCTCCTTAGACCGCTTTCGGTAAGTACTCACCACAATGGACCGCGAGCCCCCCCACAAGCCTTGACGGTTCGGAGATGCTCTGACCCAGTCATCTGGCCATAATGATTTGGCATAGTCACTCAGATCATTATCATGGCCCATTTCTTTGGCATTGAACGTCAACTACAAGTACCAAATGTTACTTCACCTTGACGCACAGTCTTCATCAGAGGGTCAATATTATCCGCTTCATATCAGAGTTGTTATAATGTTTTGGCTCATCGCTGTATATGGTGACTTGACCCTGACGATATAACATTACTGATATTTTCTTCAGAGGATGCTGGTAAGGAGAATTAGTCTTCTGGAAAATTCCATTTCTGCACCCCCCCCACCATAAATACGCCTTCAGTCAGTTACCTGCTTGTTAGGGGGTAATTTCAGCTTGCTACTACCTTCTGCTTCCACTCAGTTATCAAAGCCGTTATACTGTGTGCTTTGCACTGCAGCAAACCTCTTTTGGATTAATTTGGGCCAGTTTTTCCGCTCTTAGCTCTTGCATTCCCTGGTGGATTCTAAGGTGATGGATTTATGTCAATTTCCAGTTCTTCAGTTCGGCTGTTGGCTGCGTGGGGAATGCTGTTGGGTTTAAAGGCTTTAGTGAACACTGAGGAACGCTGTCTTCACCTCTAAGCTTTAGCTTATTGTTTTAAATGGGTGGATGGTTCTTTGTTAAGACTCATTCCATCTAAGGACTAATGTGGGAATTCTTTGGGACTGCCCATTTGTTCTCACTGCATAGAGTTCTTGAGTTCTCATTATGTTTTGAACTTGTCCTGTAGCTTGTTGATATTCTGCACATGCCCAGAAAACTCTTGGGACATGTGCACTTTGCCCCACTGCCCCAAATGTATAAAATCTCTTCAAGTGCAGCAAAAGTTGATTAGTGTGAGATGGTTGACAACAGTTACTACACAATATATATATTTGTTTACTTTTCTCTTGAGTACCCCGCTTAAAAAATCATCCATAAAATTAAAGGGAGCCATGTTCTATCGCTTAATCATAAAGTGGATTGTAACAGACACAGAAGGCGCAGAGATAGCCGGATACATTAACTCAACACAGACATCACAATGACAGGTGAAGAGGCAGAACTATAGTCTTCCTGAATTCAGCCTCTCTAGTATTCTCCAGTAATTCCAGTTTTATTAAATCACCTGCTTCTTTTATCCACCTGTTTTTGGCTGATACTTAGATTATATTTTGAGTGCTTTAGAGATCTTGTAAGTTGGGATAAGCAGTACATGAGTTTCAAGTAGTCTTTGCTACGTGCCACTCAAATGAACCATTTACTGTTGGTAGTACAAACTATGGCAAGGTGACCTTGTAATTACATCATATTCAGTACTTCAGGAAAACATCCTGACCTACGCAGGGATACCACTCATCTGCTGCTCTGGGAGAGTCGTTACTGAAATATGATGAGCTCATTGCTTTTATATGAACCACAGATATAAGGCTGATACCTTTATCAAAGTTTATTTGCAAATAAAATTTCAACTGCCCAGTAATACGAAGTTGTGAATTGTGTGTATTTATTATTTTACCATTGTGCAAAAGTTGGGCCTTCAATGGTGATTTGATGGTTTACAAGGTGAATAATGTAACCCTGAAACTGGGGACATTTCATTAAAAAGTGGCAGAAAAATAAACATTTCATACAGTGATTTGGTATCAGTACAATTCCATGGCAGAACCATCATTTTATTCTTTGGCAATGAGCACAGTGCTGTGAAGTGGAAGCATAGCACTAAACAAATAAAGTCCCCCCCCCCCCCCGCCCCACTGAGTTTACTGTGAGAAGTTCTTCCGCTGTGCTAATACTTTCCTCAGTTAATGACCTAACCTACATCTGCCAGATCCCTTGTTACAAGGAGGTGCCATCACCTCCCTTTGTGCTAATTGAACACCTCTAATGATAGGTCTAAAGGAGCACCGCTTTTTATGGTCAGTACTTTGGGAATGCCACTATGAAATGTTATAGAATTGTGTCATAGAAGGAGAGCAGTTATAATGATGCTTATCCTGACTTCTTCACAGCAGTGCTTTGTAATGTTTTATTTCTCATTCATTCATGAAACGAAGGGAAAAGGGGACAGTGTTCTGTCACCTCCTTTTAGCCCCCAGATTGCACATCAAATTATTCCAAAATCCACTACAATCCCATGTAAAATTGAACATAATCAACTGCTCCTCTGAATCAATGTAATGCTTTAGCACGAACCTGGCATTTTTTTTTTTGCTTATACAGTTTCATATATAAATGAATAGTGAAGGCCATCAATCCATGGTTGGCTGTATGATGAATGACTTTCATTCCTCACGTGTTGTTGTATCATCACCTCCATCATTCCATCATTCCCCGGCACGGTAGACTTCACCTACGGCTTTACACGGCAGCAAGCCCAGGCCAAACCCAAGGTACGGAAGCCCTGGAGTCGTTGTGATCTGAATGTCTGATCCACATCTTTTCTCCTGGAGTTCTAATGGGGAGATTAACCGCCTCACCGATTCCTTCAGCAGTCTCCAAAATAACGACGTGTGCGGAACCAGGATCAGCAGCCTTGAAGGCAAAGCAGCTGCCAGCTCCATACATGCGGAATGAAAGCAGCACCATTGAACCTGCGTAAAAATAGAGAGTAACTGCTGCCGTAATGCTGTTTATGGGAAAACCTTTGGCCATGAAGGAAACAAAAATTTGACTTTCAAATTAGTTATTCAGGTATTTTTTTGATACCCTGATCCTATCCATTCAGTATTTATATCTGCTGACTCTGAGGCCCATTACGATCTATTAATAAATAAACATGCATACGCATACTGTAGGTGTCAATGCATTCTTCGTCTGAGTCTTTCAAGGTATTCTCCTTTCTGCAAGTGACTAATTTCGGTAATGCTTTGCATTAACTGCACCTTCATAATGCTTTTATATTGCATTCATAAAACATTCCGTACACCTTCATAATGTATTCATTAAGTATTCATAAAACATTCAGAAACATCATGCATATTAAAGCTCATACAGGATGTTAGGATGTTAAGGTGTACAGTACTTGCATGCTGCTTATGAATGTTCAATGAATGTTCTATGAATGCGTTATGAAGGTGCACTGAATGTTCTATGAATGCATAATGAATGCATTATGAAGGTGCACTGAATGTTCTATGAATGCATAATGAATGCATTATGAAGGTGCACTTAAGGTATTGCGTTACCCCAATTTCACTTGTTATATGAAACAATGCTCTGTTGCAGCCTCCACTTGCCTAGATGGTATTTCAAAATTTGCAGGTAACTGTTGGGCTACTTTGAGTTTCCAATTTTAAAGAATTTCCACATGAGTGACATCTCTGTAGTTTGTAGTTTCTGGCCATGTACTTACTGCGGTGGGTGATGGAACATTGCAATCCGCGCAACTGAAAATTTGGACTGAAATGAAAAACTGTGTCCAAGCAAGGAGGCCCACAAACGTATTTCAATTAAACCAGTTCTGTCATGAGGATTGGGCCAAAATTCCAGCAAAATACTGTGAGAAGCTTTCGGACGGCTACACTAAATACGTCTGATACAAGTCGCACAATTAAAAGGCCGCCACGTACTAAAAGTGTGTGTAAATCCAGTGTAGTGACTAAAAGCTGAAGTAAGTCTGTCTCTTTGCTGTTATTTTGAATCAAACTGGAAATAAAGTAGATACTCTAACAGGCTTCAGGCATGAATTGCTTGGTAACATAAAATATGTAAAGTTGGCAGGATTTGAGTCTGAAAGTTATTAGCCAAGTTTTATGTAAACTTACGGCCTCAACTGTAAGTGGTCAGACTTATTAGGTACACCTGCTTACTAATGCAAACAGCCTGCTCTTCCAAACAGTGAATCGTGTGTCTGTAAATGAACACATTCAACATCCAGAGTCAAGAGATAAAACTCCTATTCATCTAAGTATTAGAACAGCTAAGACCCCAGATCTAAGTTATTAAATGTGCTGTGAATGTCGATGCCGGAAATGTTGGTTTCCGCATCTTAGAAACCACCATTTCATTTCCTTTGGATTTCCATGCACTACAGATATCTAGAGTTCATACGGAAACGCGCGATAAATAAATAGCATCCGGTCACTGGAATTTGTGTGGTGAAAAACGCCTCATTAATGAGACAGTTCAGAGGAGAATGGCCAGATTCTAAAAAAGACAACAGGAAATAAGTTAAAGCTGCACTAACAGCTCAATACAACAGCAGCTTCTGTGTATACAGAACCCGCCTGCCCTTGAAGCTGTTCTGTTTGGAAAAGTGGGCCTAACCCAGTACTTGCTATGTCAACAGGCAGAGCCCGGGATAAGAACGTCCAGCTTACGTACAGTACAAACGGACTGCCATAAAGCCTATTACATAAAAAACTTGGGCTAGTTTCCAATGCACTACTGTCTCGTAACAATGCACTCGAAGGTACGCACTACTTTGTGATGCTCGTGAAACCATTGCATGATTTCAGTGGTTCATCAGCTTAAGGTACAAGTACCGTACGTAGTTATTTTTATTATTACCGTTTATTATTATTATGTATTGTATTATTTTTTTTGACTTGCTTACAAATTCAACTTAAAGACCGACTTAAGGAACAGATCCGTAACCCAGGGATTGGCTGAACCTGAAAAACTGGCCACGGCGTATAGTTTGGTAAGACCCTTCGTCCAGTATATAAAGAAAAAAGTAAAGTAAAACAGAGTAAAACAGAGCAGCATCACTGCCTCACGCCTCGTGGTTATGAGCTCGATTCCTGCCCCAGGTGTGTGTCATTTGCATTTTCTGCTTGTGTTGGCGTGGGTAGCTTCCCACACTCCCAGTATGTGGTTTTAGCCGACTGGTGCCTTTAAATTGCCCTTGGTATCGGTCTACCCTGGTATGGGCTGGCATTCCGTCCTGGGGAGCTTGCAGGCTCTCATTGGACAACCTGTTTGAGAGGTATATGCTTCTCAGTCTGTGATGTCCTTGGACTGTTTTATTTAGTATTTTCTATTCAAAAAATAAAAAAGTTGAGATTTTTAGTTTAAAGATGCCAGTATAACTAATTCCGATGTCATTTGACACCGATAAGGATCCTTTCATCTCCTGAACGCAACTTCAGCCAATTCGAAGTTTATTTCTCCATTTAAAAAGTATTTATGAGTATTTAAAATATTCAGAATAACTTTCAGTTTGTTTTATTTTGTCCTGCCTGGGAGGCTACTGGCACCTCCCCATGACCCTACTCAGGATAAGCAGCTGGAAGAAGGATGGATGGATGGATGGGTGATTTTATTATTCCTGTTTCATGGAGGTGTGACTCATGCATTTCTACTGGATGGTGCACCGCAGGTAAAATCTCCAAAACAACTGGTGATGCAACCACATTCATTTGCAAAACAGCGGTATCTTTGACCCAATGCTAAAAATAACGCCAATTTGTTGTGTGTTCAGCCCTGGCGCCGTGTCCCTTCCGTGGGCAGCAGTGGGCGTCAGCTCTGTTATTTCCTCCCGCACAGATCAGAAAGCGACCTGCCTTACGATGCCGCCCGGCGTGCTGTGCACTGGGGATCAGTCCCGGCATGCAGATGCCAATATGCAGGTGCCTGTGTATAGATGTGGCGGGCCGGGGGGCCGGCACTGAAGCGCCTGCGCGCCTTCCTCTCAGTTACCAACCGGAAAATGTACAAATAAATGATGAATTCAAAACACTCGGCTGCAACGATATTCTGAGTTTGCAGGAAAACTGCCTGCAGACTGTTGGCGCTAACGGCAACACGTCACCCGTGTGTTTGGTCTGTAGATCGTCATCCTGCAGACGATCATCTCAGCGCTGCCCCGGAGACCCTCATCACTCTGACAGCTGATTTACCGAGTGCAGAAACGTCAGCACTACCAGGAGGTGACTGATTAACATTATATCCATAGTCACTGTAGATTTCACTTAGAATTATTTAATCTTCGTTTTATGTTCTTGTCTTTGATGTTTTGGTGCTGAGTATGTCAAAGCGCCCCCTCCCCCCCTCCCCCCCAAGGGTCCTTTGCTTACGATGGAGTGAACGTTATAGCCTTAATGTTCACTGTAGGTGTCGCTTAGATCTGAAAGCACGTTACTGAGAAAAGCAAATGATGCAAACTGGTATGGTAATTTTGCATATTTTTGACATATTGATAATCAGGCATTTAGGTCATACAGATAATTACCATATCATGATCGCCATTACCAGTACAGTCGTGCTGCATTATGACCTTTCACTCAACGGCAGACAGACAATAGTGAGATTACAATGGAGCTGAAAGTCATCGTAGGGCAACGCAGTGCCTGATTGCGACAATGACAGAGGGTGCTGTTCCAGGGTAGACCCTGCCAACTACGCCAGATCCTGGCAACGTGGAGGGATCTAAACAGCCCTGCAGGTGTACGGTATATTATGCAAGTAGTCCAACTACGGCACCCTGGGAATTTCACGGAAGGACATATTTAACGTTAACCCGGTAGGTCACACAGGTTTGTTCAGAAAGGCCGAGGTGAGTCTCCAGGTATCAAATATGATTTATTGGTACAGAGTGATGCCATGAAGGACAATTATATAAAACAAAAACTTACATATCCGCGCATCAGGGCGGAAGAGTTAACAGGCTGTATCTGGCTAGCAGGGAGGTGCGATCACCCAGGGACCACGCACGTGCGCCGCACACCAAAAACAACTATTACTTAACAGGCACTTAAAAACACTGCACTACAATAACAGTGATGTTTGACCCCCACCCCAGACTCACCGCTCTGCTAACAGACAGCCGGTGGATAAGATGAAAATGAACACGGACTCAGCCACTGAGGCTTCTACATCCCTACAATTAAAATAGACAGTAGTTATTCCTACAACAGCAACGAGACACTCATCGGCAGCTCACAGCTAATAAACTGCATGGTACTGAAAACTAGACTGCCACGATAGTGAACATATTATAAATGATATTAAAACAGTCATACTTTAACAGAAACAAGTAAGAGGCACCAGTAACCAGGTGGAGTACTTGAGCTCCCGTCCAGGAGCAGACAGGAAGTGGAGGGCAACAGGGGACAGTCTTACAAGATTACGAGCCCGCGACTCACCCTGCAACATTGGCGGCCAAATGACGATGCCAGATCCCAGTCTCACCAGACCAGTGGAAGCGGCCAGTGGAAACAGTCACCCTGCCATCGAGCGCACGCTGAAATGGCTCCAAACTGCCTGCTTCATACAAACTGCACTAATTAGAAACACACAAAATAGGGCGGGGCAAACATGTTTTCGCCATAGCAGGTAATCTACCCGTAGCAGGTAATCTACCCGTAGCAGGTAATCTACCCTGCTGCAGATTTTGAAAAAGTTTACTGTAAAGCAGCATGCCTTGTTACGCTTGGTTTGTAGGAACGTTCGCGGGTGTTTGCACACTGACAAAATCCCCTAACCATGCATTTCTCTGATCGCATCCCATCCTTAGGTGACACGTGACTGTATAAGGATTCCTGTATCTGCTTTAGCAGGTCTGAGAAATAGTAGCTTAGAGGATTTGGCTGTGACCTCACTTCTCCATGGCTGGGCATTCATTTCCTGGCCTGGCTCCGTCTGTGTCTGAGCTCACATGTTCTCCCCGACCCAGCATCCTATCCAGGGTGTCCCCTGTCTCAGCCTCCTGCAGGCTCCCTCTAACCCTGTACTGGATAGGAGGTGCCAGGGATATGACTGGACACACAGTTTTATGGCTCTCCTGCCTTCCAAAGAATGTAGTTTCGGGAATGCGTGTCTCAGAGTTATCTGCTGTGAACCTCTGTGCCCTGTAACAGATTGCCATGCAGTCCAAGGGACCCTGTTCCCTCTGCTTTCTGGGATAACATCCAGCTTTGCCACAAGCTCACATTGGACACAGAGAGAGGTATGGAGCACACGGTGATTACAGCATGTTGCCACACCCACCACACAACAAACCACCTCAGGGATGAGAACCTGAGTGCATACCTCAGCACCACACTAGTCCGAATGGAATAGTGTGAGTTTTTTTTTTTTTCCCCCCAGTGACTGGAGTGCCAATCCTGCCACCAACCCCCAGATTTTCCCTGTAAGTCGGAGAACCTCCTTGCAGGGGTGGATGTAGATTAACATCATACTCAGGGTGAAGCAAGTTCAGGTTAAGAGCCTTACTCAAGGATCCGATGGAGTAGGATCGCCCCTGGCATTTAGAGGATACAAACCTGCAACCTTCCGATTGCTGGCACAGATCCCTAACCTCAGAGCCTCCACTCCACCCACACAGACTTACGGAAAATCAGAGAACGGGTAGGTGCCTAAGAAAGGTTTAGCGATGTTTATGTCATAGCTATGCTTTCATTTTTTATTTAATTCCCATAAGAATAATTCATATCCAATAAAACTGCACAGCTTTTCAGACACAAATACGGTTGGTCCCTTGCTCTCACTTTTAAGTTCCTAAATATTTGTAATAAACTATATGTCAGCCTTAACCTAGTTATTTTTTTTATGAAATTAGATTGCAAGATAGATAAGTTCCCTAATTGTGCATCTCTAGTACCATATTTTATATTATTATACTGTTATGTTGTTTATGTATAACCCCGAGAGGGTCATTTCCTTTCATGTGACAGCAATAAATGATTCTTCTCTTGCCAAAGACTTCTAAATGTAAAGTGAAAAGCAATGCTGTGCACTGTATGTAACCTTTTTTAATGACCAATTCAAACAGCATTTGGCTAAATTGCTCAGAAATTAAACACAGCCAAGGACTCTTCACTCAGCTGCATATGACAAAATCCAGTGGCGAGCTCCACCCTTAATGGCTTTGAAGGATGCCCATTACGCAGGATGAAGAGCGCAAACCTTAGACAGACCTCAAAAATGATCTGTCTGAAATGTAATTAATGGGAGATTTCGAGCACTAACCTTGAAAGCAGCTGATCTTGTTTAAGCTCCCTGTAATATAATTTTGTGTGGCCTGCAGCGTTCTGTCATCAATCACCGTTACAGCTCAATTGAGCAATTAATGTTTAGCCAACTAAAGGCGATTCTCTCATGTGCACATTACCGGCACAGGGACAAGAAATCGTATTTGCAAAATAGGAAAACTTTTGTTACATTAGAAATCCTTAAAAATAACACTTTGTCCAAGAAAGAATCTTAATATTTGTCTATTTTTAAATATGTTTTTACATTTACATGAATAATGTAGTAGTACATGCTTATTTAATGCATTAATTAATCAGTAATTAAGTGTTCTATACTGAACCAAGGTTCATTCTTCATCAATCAATCATGACAGTTCATGTATTTCATAGGGAAACCTATATTAATTTGTGATTTGTTCTTGAGTAGTAAATGAGTTAAGTAATTTTTGCCGCCTCAAGTGACGTCTTACCATTACTAACTAATTAATTAACTAATATAGTGCCTGAATGGAATACATGAACTGCCATGATTGATTAATGATGAACAAGCATGGGATCAGTACGTAATACACACTTAGTTGCTGGTTAATTAATGCATTAAGTAACCCTGTACTACTAAATTATTCATGTCCTCTCAAGTAACTTACTTTTTATGTATTATTTCCATTTAGCTTTTGCCTGCTGCTATGAGGGTGGATTTCTTTATGTGTGTTATGCTAACTAAGGTAAGCTTATACTTATATTTCAGATTTTCTTGCCCTGATGCCCTGGATCCATACATACACATACTTAGGTCTTATACAGCTAGACCAGTGTTTCCCAACCCACAGACGGTCCACGTTTTTGCTCCTTCCCAGCTCCCTCCCAGACAGTCCGGGAGCTTGGAGGGAGCAAAAACAGGGACTGTGTGCCAGTTCCCGAGGACCGGGTTGGGAAACACTGAGTTATACGATCATGCAGTAGTTGTTTCACTGTCGTTAAATGGTATTAAAATAAGCGGGACCCATTTTTTCTTCTCGTAATCTGTATGTTTTTCTACAATTAACAAGGTAGTTTTGCGATTTTTGAACTTCTGTTCTCTGAAGATATAGCAGTCTCTCCCAGCAGATCTTCACTCTCTGCCTTCCTGGGAAGAGCTTGATATGGCATTAATTAGTCTCTGCTCGGCACAGCAGAGAATATGGGTCGTTTCTTGTAATAGATGCCAAAACAGGCCAGACAGCACAGGACAGTTCTGCAGCCAATTTATGTCTCATTTCCTCATTAAAAAAAAAACAGGTTAGATGTTGTATCCTTATTGGTGTTTCCTTGTGAGCCTGTAGCTGCAGTGAATTGTGGGTCATCGTTTTTGTCCTTGAAAATATATGAAGGCAGAAGAAATTCAGCATGAAGCTGGCTGACGAATCAGTGACAGCATAAAGGGTCATGGGAACACAGTGATAAAATACTGGAAACATGAGAAGGCAAGAGTGGGAGTCAAAATGGATAACAGATTAACAGCATTAAAGGAGTTATATAAGGATTATGGCAAATGTTTTATGTGTACAAGCAACCCTGTCCAGGTCCATTTTGTTAAACATGAATAGTTATCTAATGTTATTTAAAGAACATTTTTGTGGGGTAAATAGAATATACGGTAAGACTTTACTTAAAGTCTGTATGCGTAACGCATTATAGATACCTTCATAATGCATTATAATGCATTCATA
>JAODLC010000045.1:14994677-15021000 GCA_026781145.1 Hippopotamyrus pictus
TATGAATGCATTATAATGCATTATGAAGGTATCTATAATGCGTTACGCATACAGACTTTAAGTAAAGTCTTACCGAATATACACCCTCCCGTTTTGCTACTTTGCTTTTCTGTGCTTCTATAAGATACTGCAGTGAAATGCCATCATGCATTATTTTAAATACATTAGTTATTTTAATTTTATTCTAGGTATCATCTCAATTTTAACATGCAGCCATATTGATGCATGAAATAAAAGATTTAATGTCAATGTTGCAATAAACTTCAAAAGGAGTACAAGAAAAGGTACTCTCTATTAGCAGGCAACCCATACGGATCACACATATCCTTACAATTAGTATTCATAATAGCCATAACCATACAATATATAATCATTGTTAGGGGCAGAGGTGCACTACTGAAGGAGGTGTTTGAAGAGAGAAACCCAATTCTTTGAACATTCTCTTTTTAAGTTTTGGTGAAACATCAATGTAATGTGACCCCATGCTCTTCAGTCCACTTAGTATGTTTAACTTTTAAAAACGAAAAAGTTAAGAAGTTTGGTCTCTTGGATCACTATTACGTTTATGAAACCTGAGGAGCTGTCAGGATATATGACCTAAAAAACGTTAATTAATTTTCATAAAACAAATTCAGCAGCCACTGAAGTAGTCATCTTCTATAACACTTAAGTTCCTTTAAGCAGGGTTGTAAGAATATTACATGCTGTTTGTATTTTATCGTTGCATATATGGATATGGAGTAAGACAACTGCTGTGCATCTCTGCATATATGGATATGGAGTAAGACAATTGCTGTGCATCTCTGCATATATGGATATGGAGTAAGACAATTGCTGTGCATCTCTGCATATATGGTTTGCACTCAGGTGGCTCATCAACCTGGAAGGCACCTCACCTATTGAAGGAACCATATCTGAACAGGGATCGTGGACAAAGCAGGCTGTCAGATATCGTAACTCTTATCAATGGCCATCATTGGTTACCACAAAAAAGTTTGAATCTTTTAGAACAAGAATCTGATCATAATGACTTATACAGCCACCTTAGAAAACTTTGCTGCTGCATTGAGAAATTACAAACAATACATCAGACAGTTTACAGCTATGCTAAATTATATAGCTGCACTCTTTGGGAGTTCCCTGGAGGGACTGGCATGAACCGTAAACACTGATAGTCCTTAAGCCGAAAGGTAATTAGCTTCTAGATGCCATTACTCTTGTTGTTGCTGGCTTTCCTTCTCCAATCCTGTGATCCACTGCCAGCAGGGTCGGTCAATCCTATAGGTGACATCGGAGGCACCGACTTGCCAGCTAATTTCACTTTGCCTTGGGGGGGGGGGAGTGCCGGCGGGGATGCTCGCCTACGGTGTCAAATAGGCTAGGACTGGTACTGACTGCCAGACCTAAAATTAGGAGAATGACATCTTGGCTGAAACTGGACAAAATATAGGCTGGTTTCAAATGAGATTTGTTCCCTAAGTCTGTGTTCAAGTCGAATTTGTGGTTAAGCTGGAACAATAATAACACAGAACAAAATAATAATAATAATAATAATAATAATAATAATAATAATAGTAGTAAAGTGATAATACAAGTAAATAGATATGATCATTAAAAAAAATTATTAGGCTTTATAGCAGTCCGTTCGTAAGTACAAGTTGTCCCTAAGTGAACTAAGTCAACGAGGACTGATACTGACTGGTACAGCACAAATCTGTAATTAAAGGGCCTTGTATTTTGCCATAATTTATTCTTTGGTATTGTATTTATTTTCTTGTGTTTCTTTAATTTTTTTATGTACGTTTTGCCACAGACACTCCTTTCCTGTGCATTTTTAAATATCTTTTATCCTGCACACGACCATTGTGAAATACGGTAATACACAGACGCAAGGCGACACCAAACAGAACAAAATGATTAAACGGTCCTCTGAATTTTGTGTCAGGCACTGCTGAAGCACCAAAAATGTATCATAAGTATTCCCAACTCAACTTGGGTAGTGAACTTGTATTCAATTTGTTTGGTTAAGATATGCCGGGGAACAATGAAAAGAAAATTACAAGTAAAATTGATTATATTGGTTTTGGTCTAAGATGTGAAAACTGGGGGACATTTTATTCATAACTGTTATGTTAGGTGTTTAATTGAAATTGTAAGGGTCATTTTTTTTTACACTAAGTTGCGAAACTTCCTCTTTAGATATGCATTGGCCCACAAGTATAATTTGATGCTGAATGCATATCCATTGAACAAAATTCTAATTATAATTAATTAAATATAATGCTTTGATGAAAAACCATCCATCCATATTCTAGCCAGTACAGAGTCACACAGGTGGCCTGGAACCTGTTGCAGACAACACAGGACATATGGCAGGGGAACACCCTGGATGAGATGCCAACCCGTCACAGAACTCACACACACAGTACAGGTCATTTGGTCATCGGCTTATGTAAATGGGCATCGTTGGACCATGGGAAGAAACAGAAGTACTCAGAGAATACTCACTCACATGCACAGTACCGGTAATTTAGTCCCCAGCTTACGTAACTGGGCATCATTGGAACATGGGAAGAAACAGAAGTACTCAGAGAATACTCACTCACACACACAGTACAGGTCATTTAGTCACCGGCTTAGGTAACTGAGCATCATTTCGCCATGGGAAGAAACAGAAGTACTCAGAGAATACTCACTCACTCACACAGTACAGGTCATTCAGTCACTGGCGTATGTAACTGGGCATCGTTGGAACATAGGAAGAAACAAAAGTACTCAGAGAATACTCACTCAAACACGCAGTACAGGTAATTTAGTCACCGGCTTACGTAACTGGGCACCATTTCGCCATGGGAAGAAACAGAAGTAGTCAGAGAATACTCACTCACTCACACACACAGACACACATAAACACACGCACACATATAGATTAGGTATCTGTATCTTTGTGGGGACTCTCTATTGATTTCCAATGGCATAACCCTAATCCCAACTATGACAATCTCAACCCCTACCCAGCCTTAACCTTAACCATAAGTTACCAAACACAATGCAAGACTTTTGGATAATTTAGTTTTTTGACTGCATTCGCATATTTTTTTTTATGAAATTGAGCTTTTTGTGGGGACTGAAAAATGTCTCCATAGGACTAGGCAATTAATTGAACTGTAATTTCAATTATGATTTTGGCTTCCAACGATTATAAAGCAAAATACTCAAGATAAAACGATTATTGTGCCGCATTTCATTTCGCAGTGATGCTGCCGTTTGCTCTGTATCATAAGCCCAGTGCAGCCCTTTCCAGCTGCTTTTTACTTGTTTCTCCATTTACTTAAACTGAATTCAAGGAAATCTACTGTTAAAAAGATTTTTTTTTTTGTTTTTTTTTTTTTTTTTTTTAAGTTTAATAAATGCATGATATTTCCAAATTCAATGAGTAATCGTGTTAAATATTCGTGATTTTTGTCATAATCCAGCAGTCCTACCTATACGGTTAAAACTGTCCTGAGGCCAGATTCAAATCCCAAACTCTGGAGACAAGTATGAGGCAAGAGTGCCGCCCACTGAGTCAGTGTGCTTTCCTACTTTTATATCTGTATGAATATTTATATATAGATTCGCACACAATGCTGTACATAGGATGTTGTGTTTATATATTTAAAAATATTTCTGAAAAATATTTACAGTGAAATAATAAAAATTCAGATAGCTTGTCCTTCTTATAAAATGTGCAATGCAGTGTTGTTTGTTAATGATCCACTGAGGACCTCAGGCTACACCCCTACCCCATTTGAATTGCCCCACCCCCTGTTGAGATTGTCACCGGATGATATATAGACAGCAGGACTACATCACATGGTCTTGTGGTCCAGCTCTGCATTATTGATGTTTTAGCAGCTGGATTCTGCCACAAGAGGAAAGATATAGATGCTGTGGAACATACAACCTTGAATGACTTTCGAAGCTCAAAGCACATAGAAAAGTGCAATTGTATTATTATTTTTTTTTTTTTAAATCAAGAATTCATTAAATCAGTAAAGGAATTTTGTCACCTGTGATGCCAGTTGTTGAATGTAGCTCAGCAAAAGTGTTAGTTATATAGGTGTATTTTTGTTCATAAAATGCAGAATTTATAGATATGGGGAAACTGTTGCAAACAATCTAATGAGTTTACAGAGCACCCCACTGGGAAAACGAATAAAGAAAAACACGAATAGCATCAGAACAAGAATACAACACATCGTAGCCAAAGTAAGCCCCGCAGAATTGCACAGAAAAGCACACAAGACTTCACAAAAAAAAAAAAAAAAAGACATACAACAATATATAGTCAAGGTTAATTGTGCGAAATGGGAACCTGGGGAAGAAGATGAAGGTAAAGCTGATAGCCTGGTAGATGTGGGCGTGACAGTTCTCACAAAACATAAGGAAAAGATTCACACAACAAGTGAGACACTAATTAACATATATCATTGAATTAATTGGAATAGCATAACTTTTTGTCATGCTCTAAACCTTGTGCATGGTTATTATTTTTCCATTATGCTGTATGACTTATAAACAGTGGCCCACACAGAGCATAAGCCTCAAAAAGGTGCTAATCTTATGCTAATATGATTAGGTGAAGGCTCTTCTTACTGTATGCTGTCCTAATAAAATCCTTGCTGTATTTTTCAGAAGCAGTTTATTGCTACATGTCTGCATTTTTGAAAACACCGGTACTGAATTCCATTAAACTTTATGCAAGATTTTGCAGATGATGGGTGTCTTATTTAGGCAATTTTCACAGCTATATAAAAGAAAATGAGACAAGCATAGATGACGTGTGGTATTTCATATTATGGTGTCTAGATAAGGCTGCACGGAATGGTATGGGAGGAGACGGCTCTGCCTGTGTGGGCACGGGCTGATCTTACCGAAGGTGAGACTTTGCCTGAGGTGAAAGCTGTACTCTGTTCACAAACATAAACTGACGGGTGGGGCTCACTAACAGGAGGTGTACTGTGTCGGTCATGCTGGAACATAAATTTAAGCATTGTTGCTGTCAGAAAAGTCCTGATTTAAATGTGTGATTTTAGAGGTCAGTTTCTGTGGCATGTCTGTCAATCATTATCAATCAGATATCCATATTTTTTTCCAGGTTCTAGAGAAAAGAATCAAGCAATAAAAAAATTCACACAAATTTTGGACATCAAACAGAGAAACACTGTTAGCATTTTTTTGAGCGCTAAGAATCATCAGCCAGCGCTAACAAACCACCATTTTTCACAAAGCTCGATTTTTAGTGAATGATCGAAAAGAAAAGAAAACAAAAAAAAAAAAAAAACGCAATTATGGAAATCTGGAGTGAAATGTAGCATAAAGAGTGTCCCATATTTATATAGAACCAGGTCGCTATAGCAGTTACAAATAAGAAACCTAGAAACATACTATGTCAGTAAAACAATTATATCAGTTAACTTGTAATGCAATATACACCTGCTATAATTAATGAATATATAGGACAGGTGGCTGAGGGATACCCTCACATCTTCAGGGTTGGTGGTTCGATGCCTGCCCCCGATTTGTGTGTGAGTTTGTGTGTTCTCCACGTGTTCTGTGTTTGGAAGGGGTACTCCCAATTCCTCCCACAGTCCATAGATACACAGTCTAGGTGAACTGGCGCCTTTAAATGGCCCATTGTGGAAGTGTGGTATGTACCTGTAGGGCCAAGGGGCCGGAGCCCACTGCAGCAACACGCTCGCTCACTGCGGGACAGTGTAGACACACCAATTCAGCTGCATAAAATAATAATAATAATAATAATAATAATAACAATAATAATAATAATAATACATTTTATTTGTAATGTACATTTCTCATACTCAATGCACTTCAGAGTAAAATACAAAATAGAGGCTAGAAGCAATATGGAAAAATGGTATAGGTTAATAAAAGACACAAAGATTATTAGTAATAGATAAAATAACTAACATAAGAAGACAAATGGTAGCACTTTACTTCAGAGGACACAAGTAGCTTAGTAACTCAGTTACTATTCAAGTCATAAACAGATATAGTAAATGCATAAAATAGTTGAACCATTATGATTGATTAATGATGAACGAACATGGCACCAGTACGCAACTAACACTTAGTTTCTGGTTAATTAATACATTAAGTAAGAGTGTAGTACTACATTATTTCTGCCCCCCTCAGGAAAATGCTACCACATAAACGTTAAGCCAAATTAAATGTGAGTCTTGAGTTGTTTTGTGAAAACTTCAATAAATGTACTGTATGCCTGATTGGAGTACTTGGAGGAAAATGTTGCAGACCCAACACACAGAATCAGACCAGGAATTGGACTCTGCGGGTCCAGACCGCTGTGCTACTTCCTAAGCTCAAATGTCACCCTTTGTTAAGGTTCCTGCACTAACCAAATATACCTTTCTGGAAGTTTCATCTTATGGATGAAAAGCTAAGAACTCAATAATCTATCAGGATAACAAGCACATTGGCAGACAGCTTGAGTCTGATCTGTTTATGCAGGCCTATTTTAAATACTTTACCTAGAGATGTTAAATTTTATATAGGTTTACATAATGCTGTAGTAAATATAAACCTTTTTTACATAATACCATTATAGACAATATAATTACCAATTATACTAATAATCACTGTTATTTCACATGTCTGTTTCTCGGCCCATCAGCTGAAATCCTCCTGGGTGTTTAACCCTTTTGTCAGTTTGTCTGTTTTGTGAATCACTGTGCTGTCTGCTGCCCTAAAGAGCTTAGCATACGCTTTCAGGGTGTCTGACGCAGTTAAAAATGCATGATATACCTTATTTGCTGCCCTACTATTCCAATAACTGCCCTGCAATCAACTGTGTCATTGCCCAGTCGTTTATTATATTATATGCAATGTTAATTGTCCCTTAAAAAGGGGCCACAGAGCCTTCATACCCGCAGGGTTGTGGATTTGAATCCCATTCTTGCCTGTTATTTTTCTGCTGGTATTCTGGTTTGCTCCATATATTCCAGTTTCCTCCCACAGCCCAAAAATATGTGGTTAAGTGACCTGGCATCTCTAACTTGCCCGTAGTGTGTGTGTGTGTGCGTGCGTGTGTGTGTGTGAGATACCTCCCTGGGGTGGACCGGCATTGTATGCAGGGCAGCTCATGTCCTGTGCTTTCAGGGAAAGGCTCTAGTAGCACAGTAACTCTCCACTAGATACGTGAAGGAAGACAGACAGAAGCCTGCACCAGCGAGCCAGAAGGAAGGGAAGCCCCAGGCCTGAGTGTGGCTTCTCCAGGTACGGCAGACACACAGGACGGTTTGTGGAGCTTTGAATTCCATCACTGCCTGTAATCACGGCTTTGCAAATAGCATGCAGTAAACACAGGCTGGCCCTGGGTAGCGAAAATATACCAAAGGCCAGTGATCAAGAGGCACTCAAAATGAACCCGTAGCTGTAATTTAGTCTATCTGAGCTTAGCTATCTCATAGATTTATAGGGTCGTATAGAGAATCATTCTCAACCCGACTGCAAGGCATGCTCTCTTTTCAAAGACTGGGTCTCTTTAATCTGTTAAAATCATGCTAAATAAACATTTATGGGATTTTGAATGACTGAGGTCCACATCCTGGACTCCAAAACCATGTTTTTCCCTCCTAGAAATTAACAAAAAGTGACTCAATTGTTTTTAAAATTATCTTCTCCCTAAATATATTTCTCAATTCAGACTGTTAGGGGACTCTAAATATAATAAGGGGAAGTATTTAATCCCATGAGGTCAGTTTAATAAAAAATCAATCTATATTTCATTTACTGAAATGAGCACAAGTTTTTTTTCCGCATTAATTTATTATTGTACTTCCCATTATTAATATTATAGATTAAACAAGACATTGTAGATGATTTATGTGTATTATCTTTATAGAAATTCAGTGACATTTCATTCCAGTTAATTATTTTAAGACAGGAAGAGTCAAATATGTGCTACATTTCTTTAATTTAATCAAGGCTCTAATCCTTATCATACTACCTGCTGTCTGATTTATTTTTGAAGAGAAAGCTGCTTTCCTTGTAAATATTTCTGGTTTGCACTGGTTTTCATCTTCTATTGTAACAAATGGGATTGATGTCCTGCCCAAGCAAACTACAGCGCTGCACAGTGGGTCTTTGATGTCAGTCATGTTTGAAAGTACCTGGTATTTTTTTTACTGGATGTTTAACAGTATTCTAGCAGGTCCCACTGTGACCTCACAGCCCTGGGGCTGTAGCAATACAGTTTTCTTTGGAAAGTTTACATACATTCTCTGCAGCTGTGTGATTTTTCTCCAACGCTTTATTTTAGTTCCGAATGTCACTTTTCCCATCCCTGAATATGGTGACCCCTGTGACCCTATCCTGGATAAGCAGCTTGAAGATGGATGGATGAATGCATGCATTAGCCGATGACTGTACAGTGCCTGAAGCAGAGGTGGGGGTAAGTCATACATGTGCAAGTCACAAGCAAGTCACAAGTCTTAACCTTCAAGTCCCAAGCAAGTGCGAAGTCATTCTTGTGAGAATCAGGCAGGTCAGTTCGAGTCTTTGTTGAGCGAGTCGAGTCTAGTCATAGCTTGGGTCAAGCAAGTCACAAGTCAAGTCTTATGAATGTATGATGATTTAACCTAGTTTCCACATTAAAATAAAAGACAGTAGTTATGAACTGCTAGAGTTTTATTTGTAAGAGAAGCGCTGTATTTCTGGGATGGCACAGTGGTGCAGTGCACTGTTGCCTCACACCTCTGCATTCGCGTCTCTGCCAGGGATCCATGTGAGT
Organism: Hippopotamyrus pictus; assembly: GCA_026781145.1. Lineage (NCBI taxonomy): Eukaryota > Metazoa > Chordata > Actinopteri > Osteoglossiformes > Mormyridae > Hippopotamyrus > Hippopotamyrus pictus. The sequence goes on from JAODLC010000045.1 coordinate 15,003,490, forward strand.
GGAGCTTGCTTGTTCTCCGCTTGTCATCGTGGGGTTTTCTCTGAGTACTCCAGTCTCCCCCCACAGTCCAAAAGCATGCTGAGGTTAACTAGAGTTACCCAGTTGTGTGTTTGTGAGTGAGTGAGTGGGTGGGTGGGTGTGCCCTGCGATGGGTCCGTGCGCCATCTTGGTTTGTTCCCTGCCTGGTGCCTGTGGCCGCTGGGATAGGCTCTGGACCCCTTGTGACCCTGTACAGGATCAGCAGTTTCAAAAAATTAATGGACGGACGTTGTACTTCTCATCAAAATGTATTGCTTCAAAGCCACGTACAACTAATTGGTTTAAGAAGAGAAAAAAAATAAACAAACAAAATTATATAGTGTGAAATACAAACGTTACTGATATTAGGCCTGCAATAAACCAGTAAGTATAGCTTGATAATCAATATTACAAACTCCACAGCCCAGTAGAGAGCAGAATCTTTCTGATGCAGCAGACTCACATAAAGGGAGTTAAAAAGAAGAAAGTTTTGTCCCAAGTTGTTGAGTAATTCTGCTAAAGAAGACAACAGCTATTTTAAAATGAAATACCAGCATTATCAGTTTAATAATAACAGTGGCACAATAAAGGAAATCAAGTTTACAGGACGCTCACGTTTACATGCTAATCAACGGCATGCATTCCACGGCTAACATTACACAGTTATGACATTTACAATTAACATAAATACAGGAATACATGTATTAATCTGCACCATTTAACAATAAACACAGTGCAGTACACAGCATGCTGGCTGCTAAGCAACGCTGTGGCGTCATGTTGTCAGCTAGTGGGTGGGATCAACGCTCAAACAACGTCTTATTGTTGAAAGGACATAGATTATGTTTCAAGTATGCAGCAACTTTTCATTTACGCCTTCTGCTGTTATACAATGACATTTAAATTCTAACCTTTGAAAATAAGACAACTCTAGTTCCTTAGATTTATTTTTTGGGGAAAAAACAGCATCTCAAATTTGCGTTGGTATGTATAAGAAAAAGACAGGCATATCGTAATCCCGCAGTTCACGTGTGCATATCGGGGACATACCGGACAGTTTGAGAATATAGCGATTACCGTTACACCCCTATTTTCTATCATAACAAATTTTTTAAAAAGCCAGTGTTTCATGTTACCTTACCACAGACTCGTTTGTTTTTAATAGTATAGTTTATCATCAGAAATCTAACCCAACGGAATAAAACCAGGCAAAATAAAAGTGAGATTATGATCATTACATTGGTTAACCTTCGGACTGCACACACTATTGCTTTCAGCACAATACTAAAAGACCAAGGTATGAAAGTAACCTGGAATTTACCATTTCACACAGTGAAGTTCAATTTTCTGTTAATTAAAATCAATACAAAGCCAAATCTAGCATCGCTGAACTTGACGTTAGCTCTCTGTCATAACTAGCGTTAACTAAAATGATGGGACTGACTTCATAAGCTACCTGTCATTGTGGGATTTTAAGTATCAAATGAAATTCAGCGTAGTGGTGATCCTGTTACTTATTTTCATACTGCAGACCTTGCACGCTGCTGTTCTTTTTTTTAAGAGCATTGTCCGTTACATTTCTCCATCCATCCATTTTCTGAAACCGCTTGTTCTATTCAGGGTCATGGAGGGTCCAGAGCCTAAGACAGGGAGCAACCCAGGATCGGACGCCAACCCATCACAGGGCACACTCACACACCATACACACACTTAGGCAACTCCCGTCACCCTCAGCATGTTCTTGAACCGGGGGGGGGGAGAGAACCAGAGTACTTGGACGAAACCCCAGAACAACACAGGTAGAACATGCAAACCTCACGCTCTTGGAACCATGGCAGAGACTTGGACTAAGCTTCCAGAGGTCTGGAGCGACATTGCTAACCACTGCACCACCATGTCACCCCGTAAAGTCTGCATCTGAATTTTATTATTTTTGTAATAGTGCCTTGTAGTCTCTCTCATCTATCTGCTGGTTGCCAGGTTTGCACACATGCAACAGCAGGTACCCAGTCTTTCTCGTGCTTGAAAAACAAATCGTAATGTTAACTCCTCAATATCTGAGAAAACACTCAGTAACACAAAAGTAAAGTCATTTTGAGTCATTTGATTTAAGTCCAAGTCAAATCTCAGTTAAGTCATAAACATCAAGTCAAACTCAAGTCAAATCTTTTATCAATGTTAGTCATCAAACTTGCGGCTTATCGGGGCTTTGGACTGAATGCAACATGCCCAGTGCTCGCCACGGGGTATCCACATCCCTTCCAAAAAAAAAAAATCAGTTTGTGTTCAATGTGCTGCGCTTATTACATGGTTCAGTGCAAAAAGTAGGCCTGATTTTCAAAACTCTCTCCTGCCATTTCGTTGTTGCCCTGGCTCACGGTCAGTCACGACGATGTATAATTTGTATGCTAAGAAAAAAGCACTAGCATTAGCGCTGCCAATTAAGATGGTAAGCTTGTGTCATATAGCTCTAGGAACTCAGACACGGACAATAAAAGTTCCTCTTCCATTTTGAGTTCTGTGCCTGGTTTGATCGCTTGTTTCAGCCTTTATCTGTTGTGGGCACACAAACTCGCCCCGCGTTGAATAAAGCACCAGCCATTCTCACACTGCGCAAGCCATAGAAAATAACGCCGGTGAATCTCGAATACCAAGAACGCATAGACCATACTTGTGGTCTTGGCAAGACCGGTCTGGCTAACTTGCTTTCCAAGAACGAACTTGGGGCACATTGAAACTTGGATTTGTGTTGTTCGTCGAGGATGTAACCGATGTATCCTTGATATTTGGGGTGGAGCAACAACATCCAGGGATTTTAACGTTTCTCATGTACTTGTGCTTTTAGTATTGGACCTGGTCTTCAGCAATAAAACATGACGTAAAACAGGGAGAACATAAGTACAGTCAATTACCTATATTGAGATTGACCTTGGATTTCAGAACATGGTGCAGCGCATGCCTTCGATCTGAAAGCCCCTTAAGTCAGACTCGAGTCAAGTCAAGCGACTCGAGTCTCCCACCTCTGATCTGTAGTATATGTATGCAGGTGGTCCAGCTTTGGATCACCATGACTGGAAGAGAACTTAAAGAAAGGAAGCCATTTCAATTAATGTTATGAACTTGGATTTAATATTTATTTGGACGAGTTGAAGATAATTATTGAATTCTTTTGGTTTTGGGTGTTAACAGGCAGATGTTTGAATATTTTTGTTTAATTATTCAGAGCTTATGGTTACAACAATGTAACTATCAAAAGCAGTTCACGCGTGTAATTTTACCGTTTTCTTCATTGCTATGATAATAAGTCCCATGTTAGAGTGGCTATAGATCAGTTTTAATATTGGGGGATATTTGCACACATTATAGTTTGTTACTATGTTTTTTGCATTGTTGAATATCCCTAAACGTTTCAGAAATTTCAATAGGTCTACCATTTTTTTTAATGACATTCTTCACAATTCACAATATAATATCTATGATTATGCAGCACCGGCTCTAAGGTAATAAACCTGTATGTGTTCATCTCATCTTCCTTAAGCATGCAGAAAGGCTTGATTTATCTCTAAATAGCTGCCTAGAAAACTCATCATCATTATTACATAAGTTATTACACGCTGTGGCTTTGTAAGTCGGGTTGGATCTGCAGATGTGAACCTCCTTGCGGCGAAGATGGAATCTGGATGAGGGGAAACACGATGAACTGAGCCAGACGGCTAGAAGTAGTTATGGCAGAAAAACTGTCCCTGAAGGAAAGAACATGCAAAGGGTCCAGAGCTGTCCTGGTCAGGATAATGCCAAACGATGCCTGAAATACAGCACCATCTCTTCCCTGCAAGCTGTCAGCATGTTATAAATTACACGTGGCGCATAGTTCAGCGGCCCTGGTAGGAAACGAAATTCTGGTTTTATAGCTCCTCCGCCGTTAAGGAAAACCTAAATATAAGTTATAGAAACATTTGACTCGCCGTCCGTGTTTCAGCATCGAGCGCCATCCATCATTTCCAGTGCCCTCCGCCGATTATTTGAATGCAGTTGCCGGGGGAGCCATTTCTCAGAAGTTCTGCGGCAGGAGTTCCATGCATCACCGGCACGCGGCGGCGCGCCTTGGCGATGAATTGCTGCGCGCGCTGTCAGCGGCGAGGCGCGCCGATCGCTATTTACGCTCGCGCCGTCCCTTCTACCCCAGCACCTTATACGGCAGGCGTATGCGCAACGGAAATATATGGACACAGGTGAATATGACCAGATAGGTGAAACCATTTAGCTGAGGATTTCTTTTGATTAATTAAAAAAAAAAAAAAAAAAAAAAACATCAGTTCGTGATTATTTGGGAAGGAAGGGACAATATTAAGTCTTTATACATGCTGTAATGTAGCAAACTGATGGTATCATGGTGCCTCAATGGATAGTGAGATATCCTCATAAATCCAGGCGTGGATTAAACATGCCTTCCTCATGTTGAACAGGTCATTTCAAGCAGCCCTCCAAGAATAGGGTTAGAGTATCTGTAAGTGTCCATAAAGCAGTGCGGGTCAACCCATTAGGTCACAGAGGTGGCCACCTAGGACGTCAACTTTTGAGGGGGTGACACATGGGATTCAACCAGTACTTCTATAGTGTACAGAGTGTGTCTATGTGTGTGTGTGTGTGTGTGTGTGTGTGTGTGTGTGTGTGTGTGAGTGAGTGATGCCTGTGATGGACTGACTCCAGAGTGCTCCCTCCCATCTCAATCTTTGCCATTTCTCCATGTAAGAATTCATAGCTAAATTAGATTAATGAAGTACATGTGAAGAATCAGTGTCAGATAATGCTCAACAATCAAGAGCTGCTGGGTCTTCTAAATGGATGATGACCACAAGCTAGCATACCTCCAAATTAGTGATAAAGTGGCTTAAGGACAACAAAGTCAGGGTATTGGAGTGGTACAAAGCCCTGACCTCAATCCCACAGAAAATTTGTAGGCAGCACTGAAAAGGCATGTGCAAGCAAGAAGACCTACAAACCTGACTCAGTTACACCAGTTCTGTCAAGAGGAATGGGCCAAAATTCCAGCAAACTAGTGTGAGAAGCTTGTGGAAGGAAACCCAAAGCGTTTGGCCCAAGTGAAACAGTTTCAAGGCAATGCTACCAAATACTAAGGAAATGTATGTAAACTTTTGACTTTGATGAAAGTAATTTAAAAATTCTCTATAAAAAGATCTTTATTCTGACATTTAACAAGTACCTAAAATTTTGGTGATTCTAATGGACCTAAAATTTACTATATTTTAATGTTCGACAGTGAGAACAAAAGTTTCTGTGTCTTTTTCTGAAGTGTATGTAAACTACTGTTTTCATCTGTAAGTCTCTATGCCTGTGATCAGAAGGTCGCCAGTTCTCACCCCGGCTTTGGCGGAGGAGTCACCTGTCTGCAGGCCTTTGAGAAAGGCCCTTAACCCTCAGCTCTAGGGCCGCCATGCGCTGGCTGACCCTGTGTTGTGATCTAACCAAGCTATAGAGAGCAAGATGGGGTCGGTCAAAAGAAGCATTCTGATGTTCTTGTGCAAAAAGCAAATAAAGGATTTATCATGTATCAGGTCCAAAAGCAAGGAGAGCAGGGGAGAGAGAGCTTAGTCAGGATTCACTGCGGCCACATTTCCATGTCCTTGGGTCTTGCTGTCAGACAAAGTGGCAGCATGATATGCTGAGGGGAATCTGTCTGCCTGCGCCGATGAGAAAGAGCTTAATCTCACTCAGCAGCATCTGATGGTTTCCTACTTCTGCACTTTTGTTCATCCTGTAGAAACGTTTGTTCTTCACCTGGACATCAGATCGATGCCTCACTTACGTGTGGCCATTGAGTACTCTTACCTTTTAATCCTGTGTCAATGAGAGCAAACTCAAGCTACAGGTCTTTGCCTACTACAGGTATTTTGGATACATACACATTATTATACTGATACATAGATAGGAAGGATCCTGGTGACATGCTTTTTTTAAGATTCCTGTTTCAGGTTATATGCTTATTGATTTTCTATAAAACATGCCTGAAACATATTTTTACTCTTTGACCATCTGAGGTCTTTGCTTCTAGCTTCTCCATCCTCAATAGCGATTTACAGTTTCTGATGAGCAGATTTTGCTTTTAGCTTCTATTTTTAACTATCATTGACAAGCAACAAACGGTCCCCCTTCTCATCTCCTATATTCAAGAATAGATCAGTCGTTTATGCAGAATTCATTTTTAATTTGGAACATCTTTTATTTTCCTCATCGGGCAGGTGGGTAATTAGGCCATGCTCATGTCCTACAGGGTACAGAGTGGTGCAGCAAATTGAATGTATTTACTGCTTCATATCAGAATCAGAATTCAGTTTATTCACCAGGTAGAACCGCATGTACTAGAAATTTGTTTTGGCCATATTGGTGCTTACAATTGCAGATAACATAGAAGAAAAAAGAACATAAATTAAGAAAAATAGATAAGCAGAAGTTAAATAACGGAATCAAGAAATATCAGTGCAAAGCAGTGCAAAGCTGTACAGTTTACTAACAATAATTCTAAGGACATCATCGGAATCAGAGGTACAGTATATTGAATATTGGAAATGTAGATTCATACATCCACAAAGAGGTTCAAGAAACTCTTTCTAAATCTCGCTGGATCCACTTTGTCTCAGATTTTCCAGTCCACTATTACTCTTATTATTTTTTGTAACTCTCTTTTTTATGTTTTGCAAAGGGTGGCCTGTGAAACCCCATTGTAAAACCACTAGGTTAGTTTATGCAGTTTTCCTGTTTACCACTAGGGGGAAGGGAAACTCTTTTAAAATTATCAAAGGACTGTTAAAGTTTCATTTTGCTGCATCTTGTCTTGAGGTCTCATAAAATCCAGTTTTAATTACATGCTGATTAAATGTAATAAAAAGAATCTATCAGTTTCTGATTATTGCAGCAAAAAAATCGAACAGGTTGCAAACAGGCACTTGGTGCTGCTGTTTTGAAATGTCAAAATGTATTGGAACTTAAAACTCTGCTATGCCACTTGCATAGGTCCGATAAAACCTTGATAGTGAATCGAATATGTGTGTCAATCCAAACCCAAGTGGTATCACCATAGTAACTCAGTTGGTTTTGCTTCTATATGATGGTCATCAAACACATGGTGGCAGCATAGCTTATATTTTCAATTATCCAGCAAAAATCTGCAACAGATCCTGTAAGGTTAATGTTTGACAAAATGAATGAGAAACAAGATGTGGCATTTAGGTGACATGTTAAGTGACACTCTGCACGATTGTCATCGATCAGATTGCAAGGCACTGTCTGCCATTTTCACACAACAGTACCTATGTTTGTTGTGCTGTTTGTTTATTGTGTATATTAAAGATGAATTACAGTTCCAAATAACTTATTGGATAATAATTATTAAAGTAGAAGAATTGCGAAAAAGAAACTGCCCAGTAACTCCAAAGGCTGAATCTCATCTAACTGAGTCACTGTGCCCTTACTTTGTATAAACAAAAACTTAAATTTTAATTGTGATAAATCATAGATGAAAGTATATCAAGTATGCATTAAATTAACATGAAATTAGGATATGACACAATTTCACAAGGTCAGATACAATAAAATATTTTGACAAATTTTCTGATTTATTTCATACATTTCTTTCTTTGACATGCACCACATTATATAAAATTGCATAGTCTTTGTAGTAATTATGTATTATATAATAATTATATCTTCACTTATATAAGGAGGATATGGTGCCTCAGGCGGGAGTATTGCTGGTAGTATTGTTGGTAGTAATGTTGTCTCGCGTCTCTGATGACTGGGTAGCAAATCCAGCCCTGCGTTTGTGGACTTTGCATTGCCTTCCCATGTCCTTTGAGTACGCTGGTGTCCTGCGGTCCTAGAACCTGGACTGGCATCCTCTCGAGGGTGCTGCTTGCTTACTGTCTCATACTGGACTGGTTTCAGAATCATTGTGACCCCCGATACTGGATTCTGGGTAAGTGGCTACGGAACTGCAGTGTAACAGATGCTCCCGTGTCGTCGGAGCATACATGTGCGTGTGCGTGTATTCAGATCAATCTCCAGAAGGCATCATTAATAGCTTACATACAAACATAAACTTGCAAACATACCACTTATTCATATTTGCTCATGTCATTTGTAGAAGAATGATAAGAACATAACCAGAATTTTTAAATCTTAAATTTATAGGTTACATTTTACAGGGAAATGGCATGACTCTGGGGGAATTAGAACGTTCAGTTTATGTGTGTGTGTGGGGGGGGGTGGTTGGGGGTGGGTGGCATTGAATTAATATGTCTAATTAAGGAATGAAAATACCCAAGAATGAGATAACAAGGGTAAATGGAAACAACAGCACTTGCTGTCACCCAACTGGCCGTGTTATGTACAGAAAGCTCTGCGTTTCTGCTTGTGGTATTTGTCTGTCTGCAGTAGACAGCAGATTCTTCATCCCCCTCGAGAAATGCTGACCTGATTGGCTTCCATTTATTGGCTACTCCTTCGTGGAAGAAAGAAAAAAAATCATGCATTAGTAGTTCCTGCCAATAGCTCTGCCAGGGGTAGTATTCCATATGGTGCCTGCAGATGATCTTCTCTCCAACTTTCATTCTCCCATCTGAACAGAAGCACTGAAGGCTTGAAAAAAAGTGCTTGAAAACCTTAGGTTAAAAGTTCATGTCTGGAATCGCTTGACGTTGCATATTGCAGCTAGAGCGATTATCCAAGAAAATGCCTCAATTTGTTCACCTGGAGCACAGATATTCTGTTAAGCTTAAAAAATGTTCAATGTAACGCCTAGTTAGGAACACAGTCATATTGATTGTTATTTTATGCAGATTCGGGGAGGAAAATTTGACTTAGCCCTCCAGATGTGACTGGGCAGGTCATCTAGCATATTCATGGTATAATGTGAATGATGAGTTATTTCCCCTGGTGGCCCAAGAGGTCTATTAGCATTGTGGTTCAAAATGTCTAGGTGATACTTGTCATCTGAATGAAAAGTAAGACACCTGGGCCAGCAAGCGGCCAACCTTTGTTTTGTGTGTCTTCCCTGGTGTGCCAAAGGAGCATTGAAAGTCAATGACCTTTTCAGTAATTGACAACTTCAATGCCAGTATGCCTGGCTTTGGGGGCGTAATTGCAATTAATTCATCGGGAGGTGGACTGCAATTGGTGTAATTAGTCACCTGTACCTGCTCTTCTCGCCCCTGGGATGACACAGCCATCTGTGTACGTTCAGAACTCCGGGGAGAGAGCCTATTAGAAGGCCACGTTGGAAGAGTACACAGACCAGCTGATGTCTTCTGCAAGCCTGTTTTGTTTAATCATCTCAATGTTACATTCAGGTAATAAAGTTAGGAAATAATGATATATAAAATCAATCAATGACTAGAAACAGGGATCCTGGAAGCTGAAGCAACACTGCTTACAGAGCTGCGGACAGTGTCGGCATCCTTAAAGTCATCCTCAGCGGCAGATGAAGAGATGAAGAGAAGCCTAACGATTGGGCTTATGGAGTATTTTGGCTACAGGGAAGCAGAAAGAAGGGCATTAAAATCCAACGGTGTACATCCATGTAAATACGCTCTGTAGTGGGCTGCCTAGATAAGGTGAAGTTAGCTAGAGCACATTTCTGGCTAATAATATGACTTCCACCATCTCAGAACAGGCATTAGGAAATCATCTGCATTTGTATCTGATCTTATTATTTTTAGCCAAAAATAAATCCACGACACATTCTAGATGCTGCTTGTGTAACATTTCCCTTCAGATTGAGAAGCTGGGTTTTCTGCAAACATAATGGCTGCTTGGAAATCTACAGTAGGCTCATGCATTTTGTCCACGATTCTTGGTTTGCACGAGCGGCTCACAGCAAGTGAAGAGCCAGGCCATCCTGAACTCAGCCTGGGGGTTAAAGGCTCTGCTGCACAATTTCAAACACAACATTATTCAAACACTTAACATTAATTAGCTGCTGAGCCTGGTGCCTGAACACGTCCCTGATGACTGGCTAACAGACAGTATCACTGACATTAGGGGTACCATGCTAGCGGGTATCTCCAGGGTGCTTGAGGCATGGGAAGGATCTTATGAATGACATGTTTTATTAACTGGAGCATGCATGGCTTTCCCATTAGCACACATACAGTATAGGGAACAGCTTTGAAAATCTTTGATGCACTTGCTGAATATTTAGCAATATTAGCATTGTACAATATTTCAGCACTTATTGCCTGTGGTTTGGGATATTTGTGATCTGTCACCTGTTAATGACAGATTTAAGGTTTTGTGCCACAAAACATTTACTTTTTTATTTATTTAGCAGGTGCTTTTTTCCCTGAAGCAAAACACATTTTTTGAGACAGCAGGGTTGACCAGTTCTTGGAGCTAATGGGAATTAAGGGCCTTGTTCAAGGGGCCAATGGTGAAATCACTCTGCCACAGGACTTAAACTGGGGACCTTCTGATCACAGGCACAGCGTCCTAATCCACTGAGCTACACACTGCACCCCCCCCGACCACCAAGAGTGAATAGCTGAGCGATGAGGCATTAGCCAGGAGAAGCTCAAATGCACAGAGCACAGGTGTGGCAGATTATCCAATGAGTTTATGTTAAGTTTAGATGGGTGTAGCTGCAAACAATAGCCACACTGGGGACATGCAAATGACAGACTGGAATGTGGAATTTATTATTACCTCAAAAATTCAGATTTTATACATTCCTTTTTATCTCCCCCATAGTTGTTCCTACTCATTTTTCTGTTAGTACACAGTATTCTTGTGTTTCTTATATTAAATTGGATCAATCGCCAAACTTTTGGTCATATAAAATTGCAATAATGTTTGTTTTTGTCGATGAACCTGACAGCCTGTAGGATCTGAAGCAGGTCACCTGACTGCTGCTCTCTGGATGATGTCTATCTGTCTGCTGGCGTCAACATGAATATTTATGAATATTTAAATGGTCTCTGGTGGCCTGTCAGCAACACAAGTTTCAATGATGTGTGTTTTTAAGGGTTTTTTTTGTAAAAGACAGTGTGTAATTAAACCTGTCCCAGCATTTCATGCTTTGACAAATTATTACCCATCCAAAAAGACGTAACAGGTGATATTATGAAACCATATTATTTGTGATCGAGCGTTCCTGCGATGCAGAAACAGATGTGATCTGTGCACCGTTTTGTGTCCGGGGAGAGAATGCATGTAGTTTACTTTTGGTTATGAGGAAATGAAAATGGAAATATTGCCAAAGTTTGCTATAGATGAATCATATAGTGGCTTTGTATTTTTCTATGCTGAAATATAGGACCTTGCAATACAGTCTTCAAAATAACCTGGAAACAATGTAGGCAGATTTTAGATCAGACAGCAGTCAGAATTTAGAGGTAGGGATTTGATGCTTTGGTAACTTTTTCTTCATGAATGTGCCATAAAAATCATGTTGTCTAAGCTGGGGAACATGGTAGGAAAGTTGCCTGTGTTTTAACGCTGCTATGTGTTCTGTGATTCCATTGAAAAGACAGGTGATGCTATCTTCTGTCCAGACAATGACTTAGAAAGACAATCATTGGGTAAACTGACAAACTTGCTCCACCATGATTGGTCTTCTTTAGTGCAGATCTTCAGGATCTTCTACCCTGAAATAATACATCTAACTTGAACCTTAAGACTCCATTTCACCTAATAAATATATTTTAAAATAACACAGTAAATATTGAATTGTATCCCTAAGCTTCGACAGGACTCTGTAACTCTCAAATCTTCTGATATAGTTCCTTAAAATTCACTTTCTCCATTATGTCTTTGCTTTGAGGTGGCATGTTGGCTCACACCCCCAGATTTAGGGGATTGAACCTCATTCCCACTTGGTGTGTGCAGCACTTTTGCATGGAATCCCTGTGCTTTCTCTGTGTTTGCTAATACAGTCCAAAGATAGGCAGTCTCTCTACTGTAAATGGACAGTGTCATTTGATACGTATGTTTGATTATTCACAAGATTTTAATAGGTTAACAAATAAAAACTTTCAGTTCTATTTTACAAACAGTTGAATTTTATTTGCCAGCTGCTAAAATTAATCCATTGCTAGTTATACTGTATTTCCTTTTACATTATACTTAAAGGTAATGATAGAACACCATACTATTCTTACAACATGGTAAAACTGATGTTAAATGATTTGTAAAGGACTGTATTTCATTGTCATAGTTAGTCTTGTTTTTAAACAGCCTTTTTGGTATTCCTTAACTTTAATTATAGTCTAACATGCAATAATACAAGTGTCTTACATAATCATTCATTTTTTATATTTGTATTTTTTATATTAGTGCTCAAGACAATTGTTTCATTATTACATTGTGCCATCTGCTGGAGGAGAGTGGTATAGAAAAGGATGACTATTTTAATACGGTGTCCTCTACTGTATTTCAGATGTTTGCCTAATCCTTGCTGTCAGAGAGAATTTGTGACACAGGAAATCCCAGTCATCGCTTTTATTGCACTTTTATCAAAGAAGATGCATGCTTTTCACGGAAGCTTGGTTCATTCAAGTCCAGCTGTTATCAGAATACAGATTTCCATGAAGGTTTTTTTTTCTTTACAATGTCACCTATCCAGCAAAATCCAGACCAACTTTAGTGGTTCTTCATTTATGGCTGTTAACCTGTACCAGATAAAATAATCATTTTTGCCATTTGTATAACTATGGGTATTTTTTAGTTTCACACACACACACACACACATGCATATATTCAAACTAATAAAATTCTCAGTATGCTTAATCTCAGCTGGATTTATGGGTAAAATGATTAAAGGGGATAAAACCTGTTTATCACGTAATTTATTCCATAAATTGACTCCCAAAAATGTTTTTTTTCCTTCTCATTTTAATAACACACAGCTTGACAGAATCATTATTAGGGATTGCAGGGCTCATCTTAATAAAGAACTGCAGTTATAAGGACCCAGGAAGAATGTTCCACATGAACAAAGAAGACATGTTTTATTATACAAACACATGAGGCACTGTTAAATAAGCAGATTCAGGTCAATACATTGACCAGACCCCTCAAAGACATTCAAAGCCGCTTTGGCCTGTGTTTCGAATCATTCTCTTGCTGAAAAGCAGATTTCCCACAGTTTTAAATTGTTAGAAGCCTGTAAGAGGTTCTCCTATTATATTTGCCAGCTCTTTGATCCATCCATTTTTTATTTAAACCGTTACCAGCTTTTTTATCCCCACTGAGATTTCTATGAGGAAGCCTTCCCTTAACATTACCCTACCACCGCCGTGCTTGACTGTAGGAACAGGATTGGCAGGGGGACAAACAGAGTTCCTTGCACCACTTGTGAGGCTTGACATTTTGAATAAAATGTTCCATTATGGTCTCGTCTTACCTCGGCCCCTGTTCCACATTGTTGTAGGACCACTCGGGTGCTGTGCCACAACCTCGAGGCAGGCTGTCCGACTCTAAATAATGGCTTCCTTTGTGCCACTGTGACGTACAGGCTACTTTTCTAAAGGGTTACGATGCTCTGATGTACATTTCCCTTATTTTAATCATCGATCGGGCCTGACTGTTTCCGCAATTTGTGGCCATCTAACACTAGGGGTTCCCGGTCACAATCAAAAACATCACACTGCCAGTTAGAAACACAAGTAGGTTCTGTAAATGTATTGTTACCTGGAAACTACATAACATTTACCAAACTGAGAGCAACCTTGATAAATGTCCCTGGGCTATGGGTCCCGAAACTGATTACCTTTGGAAAAGTGACGAGGCAGACCGGGACAGAGCAATTATTGCTAAGGTTTCCATTTCTAGTCCTTATAAATTATGGGAAGCCTATTATTCTGCAGGTTTGGACTCTGTCCGTGATCAGTAGGTTATTGGCTCAGATCCTATGATCATATTACTTTTGAAACCTCCAGCGAGGCCATTATGAAAAATTTTTATGTGTGTGCATGTTTGCATTTGTATGTGTGGTTATGTGTATATTACATTGTGAGGACCAAATGTCCCCATAATGTGATGAAAAAAATCTGTTATACTGACTGGGAAATAGTCCCCACACAGGGAAACACAATTCCATAACAATCTGTGAATGCAATCAAAAAACTAAAAATGCATTATGAGATAAAAAAAAAAAAAAGTTTCTTATTTGATTACTTATGATTAAGGTTAGGGTTGGGTAGGGGTTAAGGTTGTCATTTTTGGGATTAGCGTTTTACCTAGTGTGTGTGTGTGTGTGTGTGTGTGTGTGTGTGTATATATATATATATATATATATATGCCTTTAGATTACTGTCATTGACTGTGCTTAGATCAATCGTACATGTTTCTTTGAAACCTTCTGGAATGGTCCCCTGTATGTATCACACACACACACCCACGCACACGTACTCACACACATATGGATTTGTAATTATATCTTTATGTGGACCACTCATTCATTTCTATGGGAAAAATGCTAACGTTAACTATGACAACCTTATCCCCTACCCAGCCCTAACCTTAACCAAAATAACTACAGTACACAAAATATTTTGGCATTTTTAGTTTTTTGATTGCATTTACAGATCTTTGTGGAGACCTCAAAAATGGTTCCCAGAACATCAAAATAATAGGTTTTTATCACATTGTGGGGAACATTTTGTCCCGACAATGTAATATAAATCTAATCCACACACACATTTACATACGCACATGAACATACACGCACACACATGCACACACAGAAAAATAGAAATTCAAAGTTAAATACTTCCCTAGATAAGAGTCACAAACCAACTAAACATTATTCCAATATTCATTTTAATCTTGTCTGTTTAGTGACAGGAATGGTCAGGTGCTGCAAAGACACTGAGGTATGAAAATGGAAAACCAGTATTCCCAGTGAGAGAAAGCAAAACCCCCCTTTTCCCCTAGAAACCATGCTCTCGCTTTCCTTCCTGTTCCTCGTACTCCTGATGTGGCCTCTCTCCTCCGCCACATCGCATGTTTATTTCCCAGGCCAAAAAAAATCATCGCCTTGAGGCCTCCACCTTCCTATGGCTGTAGCGGCATTTTGAATATCCCTTATGCTAAATAATTCACATGAGTCACCCATCAATCAGACAGAGCCCTAAAGCAGAACACACTAATGCCGTCATTAATATCCATCCCGACACTGTGTGGATAAGAGGCCCGGACTGCTCACTTAACAGCCCTCGATGTGTCCTTAATAGGACCCAAGCTCCTTATTTGATCTAGTTGGCGTGCTGTGGGTGTCATGTCTGTCTCTTTGGCTATGATTCCCATTTTCTCTGAAGCAAATCAGGCATGCAAGTTTTATTGTCAGAGTTCATTATTGTGTAATTAAAATGCAACACAGAATCCCAGCCTGTATTAAATGATCCCTGTTCTGTTCCATTTTGATGAAGCAGCAAGACGACACCTATCAATCCCTTTTTGTTTGCTGTTGGACCATTGCGGTTTTTATGTCCTTTTAACACTAAACATTTTAATGCAGGCAGTTGATTATTGTAGATCAGTTAGACTGCAGCAAAATACTGTCCAAGGGTTCAACAGCAGCCTGCTGTTCCTGTATGTTCTATGTAATTCAGAACTTTCATTAGGTTGGGGGTTTAAAGCCCGTCTCCACTGAGTGTAGTTTGCATGCTCTGCCTGCGTTCACCCCGGAGGTGCCTCTCTTCCCTCCTGATGCAGCCCATCTATCCATTTTCTGAACCTGCTTATCTATGATGTCTATTCAGAGTACCTGGAGGAAAATGCCATGACAGTGGTGGGTCTAGCCTGAATGGTGCCCCCCCCCCCCCCCACAAAAGTAGTATGTCACATGTATTTATGTGAAGGTACTCTGTGAATTCCAGTCCAGCCCATACCTAAATCCACCAGTGCCTGACAATGGCACAGGGAGAACGGAAACAGTTTACTTGACAGGGTACAAAATAATATAGTATTACAGCGTTAGTTATGTATTAATTAACCACAAACTGAGTCATAGTTACAAACTGATCTTATGTTTGTATATCATTAACGAATCACAATGCGTGTTTTATGTCAAGCAGTTATTATATTTGTTACTATATCTACTTCTGTAAACTGTTGTGAACTATTGGAGGAACTACTGAAGAAACAAGTTGTAAATAACACAAGTTAAATATTGATCTCATATTTGTTCATCACCTGAAGGAACTACTGAAGGAACAAGTAATGAAAATGAAATACTAATGTCATGTTCGTTCATCATTAATGAATCATGACACATCTTTTATCTGAAGTAGCGACTGTTATTTGTACCTCAGTATTAACTGAGTTATTTCTAAGTATTTGTGCCCCGTCAAGTAAAGTGTTACCAGGTGAACATGCAAACCCCACACATGGGGCGTGGGCTGAGACCCCAACCCTGGTCCCAGTGGTCTAAACTGACGCTGCTAATCACCTTAACTGGTATCTCTAAATTAGCACCTGTGTGTGTTTGTCCTGTTATGGACTGGAATTCAGTCGAGGATGCAGCCCAGCCTTGTGCTGCCTGTGCTGCCTTGTGCTGCCTGGGATTGGCTGTGCTGCCTGTGCTGCCTGGGATCGGCTGTGCTGCCTGGGATTGGCTGTGCTGCCTGGGATCGGCTGTGCTGCCTGGGATCGGCTGTGCTGCCTGGGATCGCCTGTGCTGCCTGGGATTGGCTGTGCTGCCTGGGATCGGCTGTGCTGCCTGGGATCGGCTGTGCTGCCTGGGATTGCCTGTGCTGCCTGGGATCGGCTGTGCTGCCTGGGATTGGCTGTGCTGCCTGGGATCGGCTGTGCTGCCTGTGCTGCCTGGGATCGGCTGTGCTGCCTGTGCTGCCTGGGATCGGCTGTAACCCAACCCCCGAGTGACCCTGACCGGGATAAGTGGTTAGAAGATGTGCATCTGTTCTGTGTGGCACTGCAGCAGAATCGTGACCCTTCAGCTGGACACGGACACAAGTGATATTACGATATAATCCACAAAGGTCATTCTGTGTATAAATGATGACTTATGACATTCTGTGTGTAAGTGATCACTTAAAAAAGTGTTAGGAGATGGATACTGTGAGGCAGATGGATGGGGAGTGAGTAGAGATAGACGAATGACCATGAAAGTATTGTGAAATTGCATGGAAAGAGAAATTATCTTATTCTGAAAAGGGCTGCTTCTCAAATCATAACCCTACATCAGTGCAGCACTCCTGTACTGTCACACACACACACACACACACACACACCCGTCTAAATGGGGGCCGTCCATTCATTTCTATGGGAAAAACCCTAATCCAAATCATGACACCCCTACTCTTAATTATAAGTAACCAACCAAAATACAAGACTTTTGGCGTTTTTTGAATACATTCAGAGATTTTTATAAAATGGGGACCTGAAACAATGTCCCCAAAAGAAAGGAAGCCTCTGGTTATACTACAGATGTGATCTATGCAACCCCCCCCCCCCCACACA
>JAODLC010000045.1:15047121-15063532 GCA_026781145.1 Hippopotamyrus pictus
ACAGGGGGCCAGCCCATCGCAGGGCACACTCACACACCATTCACTCACACAGGCACACCTATGGGCAATTTAGGAACTCCAGTCAGCCTCAGCATGTCTTTGGACTGTGGGGGGAAACCGGAGTACCCGGAGGAAACCCCACGACGACACGGGGAGAAAATGCAAACTCCACACACATGTGACCCAGGCGGAGACTCAAACCCGGGTCCCAGAGGTGTGAGGCAACAGTGCTAACCACTGCACCACCGCGCCACCCCCTATTCATGATCAATAATTAAAATTATCAGTGCAGGAATGAAAAAGAGCATATTATGAATTTGTCATGCATTACTTTACTGGGACCTACAGTGAATCTTAAGATGTGCAAAATGTTTCATTTGTAAAATATGGAAATGAAAACACGTTTGTTTGGCTCAACCAACAGTCCCCATACTTTGATGCGATGGAGCCTTTTACCTCCCAGGGTAACACAAGGTGTGCATGTACTTCCAAGGAGCTGCTTCATTACCCTCATTGACTCTGTGTGAAAGAACTCAGCTATGAAGTAACTTGCCATCCATGTCTTTTATTTGTGCGTTATGTGTGAGTAATTCATCCTAAGCCGGCGAATGTCACGTTGGTGAAAAGCAGGATAAATGAGCACCATGCACCGTTAAGGAATTCCACAATCCTCCTCATGTCACAAAGCACACAGGCATTTGTGAGCCATGACTCACATTTACGTTTGCAGAATTTGGCAGTGCGCGTTCTCTTGTGAATTTCTCCTCTGTTGGTAAGGTAGGAATCTCTCTCTTGCTCCTATCTCATAGACTCAGATGGCACTAGATTAACGCCATTAGCATTGTTGTATTTGTAGTACGTATAAATGCTAGTCTATGCCAATTAGTTCTCTCAGGTAACTAATCAACGAATCACAGCTTTGGTCTGTGACTTTAATGATGATGTCGGCGATAATGTTGAGCAGCAGGGCGAACAGAGAGGGGATTCTACACTGCTGCGTACAGTAATGCAGGCTCGAGTCACTTTGTTGACGGCACAGAAGATGCACCTTTAGATGTATCCTTAAATAGTTTAAGGTGACGTCTGAATAGTTTTTCTGGTAACACAAATCTCCCCTCAAGGATTAAGTACAGAAGTAAGTCAGTCCCCCCGCCTCGTGGAGGACCAACTGGGAAAGCTGGGTTGCTGCTGGAAGAGGTGTTCGTGTGGCCAACAGGAGTGCCCATCCTGTGGTCAGTGTGGATCCCAGTGCCCCAGTGCAGTGATGGGGACACTGCTGTAAAAATGGTGCTGTTCTTCAGAGGTGTAAAACCGAAGTCATGAAAGATCCCAGGGCATCATTCAAAATATTAGGGGTTGCGCCCCATGTCTTGGCTAAACTGCCCACTGTGGAAATCTGACCTAATCATCCCCTATATCTAGCTGATGAATTCTCTCCTGCCCCTTGTTATGCCTTTAAAATAAATAAACCCAGTAGCTCCACTGAAATACCGCAAGTCTGGTCCCGCTAGCTGCCTCTTTACCGCGTGTATCTCCCTGCATACCGCGTCCTGCACTGTGGCCTGACCAGCCCTGCAGGCGAGCTAAGCTATGTGGGTGGCGTCGCGCACACCTGAGAGTGTCCGGCTGCCACAATAAAGAGCCATTATTGCGACGGGGATGCAACAGAATGGGAGCCTTCAAGTCACAGTCAGGATTGTTTGACCCAGCCTACAGGGTTAGGGTGTGTGGCCGCAGGTTCGAGGAAAGTGGAAAGATAATCCTCTGGGAACAGCCCCCAAGCAACTCTCCTTGGGATCTCACACACTCCTTTTCTTTGTTCAGTCATTGGCTTTTGAAGCAACCTGGGAGACTGAAACCAATAAAAAACAATTTGTTTGACTTAAACCGGTATGAAATAGTTTAAGTTCATTCAGGCAGATTCAGATTTCTTTCTAAGTGGAGGAATTCTATTTTTTAAAAGTTTCCAACGAAATCAAATCCATCAACTTAACACATGCAAAATGAATGAGGAAAACCTTTAATTATTATTATTATTAGTAGTAGTAGTAATAGTAGTAGTAGTATTAAGCACAGTAGTAGCAGTCCTGTGGACAGATTAGCAGATGGCACAGTTTTAGTAGGAGAGAAAACATAATTAAAGGAGTTTAGATCACTCAGGGACGTTTTATATACAATAGAAACTTGCTGCCAAGCCGTCTGTTACGTTCCTGCCAAATACTCTGTGATCCCACAGCGTGAGCTGTAATTGGATTAAAAGCACCTATTTACACAATTTCTAAACTCTCAACTTTTGACAATTTAGCAAATGGAGAAGGGGATTACAAGAAAAGGCAGAAAAAGTGATCATCCACAGGGCATACAAGACTTCAATAGATAAAATCCTTTTAAAGCATATGGCCAACTCACTTGAACTGTTAGGATGAATGATTCAAAGTAATAAGATTAATTACTAAACAAATCCAGTGCTTTGAATTAATTCAGGTTTGGAATGTCACTGGCTCAGGTTCCAATTTCACTGACTTTCCTGTTGCTCTGCTACTAACAGATCAGCCAGAGACAGCATGTTGGCCCTGTTTGTTTAGCCGAAGAAGCCCAAAGGGTTATGAAATATGACTTTTCTTCTCCAGTCATAAATGACTGTTCCCTGAAGTAGAACATGAACAACCATTTTCAGCTGCTTGGGAAAATGGTATTCCCAAATTGTTTTTGTGATTTGTATCCTAACAATACAAATGGTCACGTTAAGCCCTGTATAATTAGATATAAAGTACATTTTACATTTACAAGCCTAAACAAAACAATTATCTGAATTAAAAACACAATAAAAATGTTTTCCAAAGCAGGCCAGCAGCCTAAAATCACAAATGTAAAGGTATGTGCACAACTGATGAAGATCAGGTGTTATTTCAGCTATTTTTGTTTATTTCCATGCCACAATTTCATTTTTATTTGAGTCGGGATAAAAGCAGCTTTTAAAAACAAAATGTCTTGCTGTGTTCATTTTACTCTTTGCCTAGTCTGGCTATTTTACATTAATATAAACTTTGTTGCTCTAATTTGAAGTAGGCTTTTAATATAAACATTTTATAAAGCGCAATAATGATCAAATAGATGTTAAAGATTTTATTGGGCATTAAACTGAACAGAACATTAAAGAACAACGATAATGGGGCTGACAGGAAAAACACATTAAACAACAAAGCATGTACTGATCTATTTAAGTACGAGATGATAAATAATCTATGGTAAATAGGTTATAAGACTGAATGCCCTAACCATCAATGGGCTGCTTTGTTTCTCTTTCTTGTTTTAAATGCCCACCAACTCCGATTGATTGTTCCCTGATATATTGCTCCATTCCTTCCTCGTTGACATTCTGCTTTGCACCGGCTCGTTCTGCTGCATTTATAGAACCATAGATTGACAACCAGCTCGGTCCCAAGAAAATGCAGCACAGTAACTCTCAAGGTTATCTCCTTGTCTCTCTAACTACTTTGGCTAGTGCTGCTTAGTTCTGTCTAGAATGGTGCCCTAAGAGAATCTTCTGGCTAAGTTCTGGTGGGTTATTGTTCTAAGGTAAATTTCTTTAGTAATAACAACATGTGAGATGTCTCAGATATCTTCCTTCACCTTAAACTCAACTACTCTCGCTTGTATATTCTTTCAACGCAGTTTCACAGAGTTGGTCCTATTGGAAGTTCTTCTAAAAAAGCTCTTCCAGTGACTAAACTAATCTTTTTGGTCAGACAGTCATTTTCAGACTTCTATTGTCAAGATAACATAATAGTGTCACCTCGACCCTGCTCTTCCCAATCTGATCTCATATATTCACTCTGTCCTAAATCATTCAAATTTTCTCTCTTCCATCTCTTAATACTGTCTTCAAACAAACACAGTTCACGAAGCTTCTGAAAAGCTTTACCTTTATTCACAAATAACCACGTCAATGACTCTGCTAGACATTGCCTCATTCAACCACAGGCTCATCAGAATTGAAATCTGGGTACTTGATAGAAAACATCACTCTTAAAGACCTGACTATAGTATGATTACCAAAAACTACACCAAAAACTCTGGCATCACCCTAGCTAAGATCACCTTCTCCCAGCAAGTACAGTAAGACCCGTGACAGCAGATTCATATTTCCATCCGCAACATGGTTAAATCTAACCCAATCAATGGAGACTACCTTCTGACTGGAGTTCTTTCCTGTAATCCTGCAAACACCAGTTTTAACTACACTTCTTTATATCAATTTACTGCCTAAATGTGAATATCTAGCATTTTACTTAGATGCACAGTATTGGTATATTGTAGAGCTTTGAATTCTTATTGAATTCTTTTACATTATAGGCAATAAAACAGATAATATAACACAATTACCAGTCATTTGCTTGGGATAATTACCGTTCAAAGTCATTATCCTGTACCTATAGACATTCATTTCTATAGTCTAACTGCATTTGAGAGGAGTGAACACAGATAATTAACATTCAATTTCTGTTCACAGTTAAGTAAAATGCGCATTTTCAGTATTTTATGGCTGAATTTTGCAAACACGGGTGACATGGTGGCCTCAGTGAGTCATCCTGTTGTCTTATACCACCAGAATTGGGGGGTCAGTTCCTCTCTGACCTGTGTGTGTTTGTCATGTAGCTTTTCTCCCGGTACATGCAGTTACTGTGAGTGTGCCTGTGATGGACAGGCATGCTACCTTGCATGTTCCCCTACTTAGTACCAGTGCCAGTCAGGATTGGCTGCAGCACCACTCAGTCCCTAGATGGCAAGGCAGCTAAATAAGGTTCACAAACAGTAGACATGAATGTAAATTTGGACACAGTTCATCTTGGGGTGTTTCAAGAAGGCAATAAAAAATATCACAAAGGTGATTCCAAGAAAGCTAAACTTCAAGCTTCAATAGAATAGAATGGAATAGAATAATGATATTTTATTAATCCCCGTGAGGAAATTCCCTTTTCACTTTGCACCATCTTGGAGATCGACACTCCCCTCTATCCACACAATTTAGAGTAGCAGATGTTAAGTTGCAGGTCAGTGATACGAAGCAGAAGCTGAGCAGACCTGTCGATGTTAAGATATCAAATTTCTCAGACATAAAGTTGATCACATGAAATATGGACAGAGGATGGAATGAAGGAAGACAGCTAGGGCAGTGACCCTGTTAAAGCTTTTATAGAATGGATGCCCTCGGGACATTTAATGCTGCCACCCTACATAGAAACCAAAGCCTGCACCATTTCCAAGAGCAATTAAAAAAAAAAACATGAATACTGTATGTCATGAAGGGGCATGATGGACAAGAACATAACATGAGAACAAAAGAAATTTACAAACGAGAGGAGGCCATTCAGCCCATCAAGCTCGTTTGGGGAGAACTTAACTACTGTAATAATCTTATCTAGCTCTGATTTAAAGGAACCCAGGGTTTTAGCTTGCGCTCCACCAGTAGGAAGACTATTCCATACTCTAACTACAATCTGTGTAAAGAAGTGCTTCCTCAAATTCATTTTAAAATGTTCTCCCACTAATTTCCTCTTATGGCCACGAGTTCTAGTGTTTAGACTAATATTGAAATAGCCATTTGGCTGAACAGCATCCAGACCCGTTAGAATCTTATAAACCTGGATCATATCCCCCCTTAGTCTCTTTTGCTCAAAGCTAAACAGATTCAGCTCCGCTAACCTCTCCTCATAAGACATTCCTCTAAGACCAAGAATCATTCTCATAGCCCTACGTTGCACATTTTCTAAGGGAGCAATGTCCTTTTAAAGGTAAGGTGACCAAACCTGCATGCAATATTGTGGCATCACAGGAGCAGAGAGAGACTCGCTTGCCGGGGAGAACATGCTCTTTATTGGCAGTCCTGAAAAGAACTACATCAGCACTAAACCAATTACACACAGGAAACACAAGGTTGTCAGACGCTTAACATACGGTGCATAGGATGCACATATGGTGGGAGATTTACGCAAGCTAAATACACATGGACCGGGTACACACGCACAACAATAGGGAAATGTAACCATGAACAACAACAACAAGGGCTATTTACAACTGCACGCAGGGCATGCTGGGACATGTGCCCTGCCGGTGCTATAGTATTCTAGGTGGGGTCTTACCAAGGAATTGTATGATCGTAGCATCACCCCCTTTAACTTAAACTCCACACACCTAGAGATGTAACCCAACATCCTATTGGCCTTTTTAATTACTTCCTCACACTTCCATGGAAGCATCAACATACACACCGAGATCTTTCTCATAATCAGCTACCTTCATTTCAGCGGAACCCATAAAATATCTGTACTTTATATTTCTGCTCCCTGCATGAATTACTTTAAATTTATCTATGTTAAAAATTTCATCCGACAGGTATCAGCCCAGTCGCTAATTAAATCAAGATTCCGCTGTAGCCTCTGTGCCGCTAGTTCGTTAGTACTTAGAAGTACAGGGAGCATGATTATAAACTTGACTCAGAAGAACAAGAAAGAAAAGGGATCTAAGGGTGTAAACAAAGACAGACAGAACAAGAACTAGCAAAAGCTAGAACTAAAATAAAGGGAAACACTGAGAGAATCACTCGGAACAGGGTACTTCACGGGGATCATCCAAAAGTAGCACATACACTGATAAAACATTAATGGCAGGTACCACATACAATGACCAACCAAGAAACAGGGCAAGGGCAGGCACATATATCAGACATGCCAACTGAGGTCATCTGGCTGCAGTGATATTTTCAATTTGAGACTTGTCTGCACACACATGTATGTAAGAATTTTATTACCTTGAAAATAGTCTGTAGGGTTTGCAAACTGCCCCAATGCTTCTGATGTAGCTAATTTTAGGTTTATAATGGAATAAAAAGATTTCTTGAGTGAGTATTAGAGTCTGAAAGCGTGAGTGTCACGCCAGATGCATGACAGTTGGCAACCCTGTATATACAGTATAAGCAGAGAATGAGGTCTAAATAAGGGACAGGTGTGGACCATTACCAATCATAAAGCAATAAGGACTCAAACATTAGGAGATATTAGGGACATAGGTGTATTACAAAACAAAACTACAAAACTGAGCACAAGCAGGGAGAACTAGGAACAAAGAAATCATAATTAATATAGGATTTACAGAACCTTGTGGCACCAGGATGTCTGACATTAGGGGAAAGCAGGGGGTAAACAAGAGGGACTATGAGAAGTGCTAAACTTAGAGCAACACAGGGAAAGAATAGGAGGACCGGCGACACCTACTGGCCAAAAGCGGAAAAGACTGACAGAACGCAATAAAGCAGGGACCAATCCTGACAGAATATTACAGTAGACATTCAAGAGAATTTGCTTTTTCCCAGACATAGGTGCAGAACTTGTGAACAATTATAAGTACATGTACATGATTCCAGCCCAGAAGGAGAAGAAAAATCACCTGTTACTGTTATGCCTTGCGGTGAGCACAGACCAGGGAAGCAGGAGCAGAGAGACGGAGTATCGGGGAACGAGGGATTTATTGGGAAAGCAACACTGAACACGAGGAAAAGAGCAGGCAATGACGTCAATGACAAGACTAGGGAAACATACTTCAACGCGGACTTAAATACATTGGACTAATGACAGAAACAAAACACAGCTGGTAAACACGGGGATTCCACACAACTTAGACGAGGGGGTGTGGCACACGGATCGGCCAAGGGGGGCATGACAGTTACCTCATAGATCCTGTGCACTTAAGGACACTGTCAATGGATGGGAGAGTCCATCTGTTATACACTCAGGTGATTGATTTAGGGTTTCAGAAAAAGGGGATCAAAAGTGATATAAGTGTTTCAGCTACAGATAGGCTACTTGCTACTGATAAGTTTTAAGATTTCAGTGCAACAGGTATGCTATGTGTTTTCTTTTTTCAGTTATGTTGATTAGGCTGTACACGTCCTTTTGTGACACTGTATGTGAGTTGGACAGCTATTTAGCAATTATATTACTGTTTAGAATGTTTAGAGTAACTCATTGGGCATCGTGCTATTTAGATCACTCATATTTTTATATATGTAATATATGCTTCATTCACTGCATTTTATTACACATAGCTTACATCAGTTGGAGATGCTCTTATTTAATCACCCAGGCCAGATTATAATTTGCCAATTAGATCAAAGTGTTTGTCTTCAAGGATAAAGAGCTGTTTTTTTTATACATTTTGATTAACATCCTATGGATGTCACTAGAATTGTCCTTGACTCCCCTGGCAGATTTATTTTAATACAGGGACAGCTTTAGTGCAAAGAAACAACCTCTTCCACTAATTAAATAATTTTTGAGAAACACTGAATGCCCAACGGAAATGTCAAATTTTTGCCTGGCGATAAGAATCAATGAGACACCAGAATACTGAGCTCAAAACTCTTGAATCTAAATTTTAACAGAAGCATCAAAATACCTCCACTAAAGATCTGTTCAGAGATTTAGTCAAAGTGAAAATGAAATATGACATGCTTAAAATTCAGTATGCAGAGAAAGCTATTAATAGTTCAAAACAAGACTGTGATTTGTGATAGTTCTGGCATGGCAAGGTAAGGCTGAAGAACATGTACAGTAACACCATAGATACACGTAACAATGTATCTGTCTTAAAACCCTTCCAGGATTAATGAGAAATTCTGAAAATATTGTATCAATCTCAGTACCTCTCTCTCAGTTAAGTAATGATTCTACACCAATGAACTTGTGACTCTGAGTTGAAGGAAGTCATCTAGTTATCATCCAAAAAATCATCCCCAAAGATGGAAACCTTTGCCTCTGAGTTTTAGAGATATTATTCTCCCATTTTTAAAGGACGTACTCGAACGAGCCAGGAAGGATAAGCATTTCCCAAATTCTTTCTCTAATTCCATTATCTGTTATCCACAAAAAAGGAAAAAGCCCCTTACAGCACCTCCTACAGGGAAATCCTCTATTTTCTTACAGTAACACTGATTATAATTTGGTCAGTCCAGATCAAGCAGACTTAAAAATTAATATGCTGCCCTCCAATAATCTACGGAAATTCTTTATATTAATTCATACTGCTAATGTGAACAAAATACCAAGTGTAGCAATTTCCTTCAATTCCAAAATGTCTTTTATTGAGTGGAGCAGACATTCGTGTTTGAGAAATTTAGTTTTGGTCCTATATTTATTGATTTGGTTATGCCTTTCTATTAATTATGTAAAGACAGGATCATTACCAATTAAATTAAATGTACTCTCTTTCATACAGAGAAGGATGTCCACTTAGCCCTGCACTCTTTGAACACATATCCATGGTCCTGACATGCAATATCACTTCTCATAGATGAAACCCTCATATTCTTAACTAATCCAAAAGATTTCCTTTTATATTTCCTGAATTAACTAGTTATATAGCTCTTTATCGACATGCAAGGCCAAATTAATGTAACATTGTCTCTGATTATAAAACTTTTAATTATAGGTTTACTTTCAATTGCTCACTTACTGTTTTTAAATATTTTGTATTATATTCAGATGGCTGTCACTATATGTTTTTGTCGTTCATGCTGTGTTCCCATTTGGCCAGCAGAGGTCTCTGCTGGCCATCCTGTTTCCTCCCCTCTGGCTCCTGATAACCCTCACCTGTTCCCATGTGTAATTCTGAGCGTTTGGCTTGATCTCAATGACTCACACCTGTACCTCATTTGATCCTCATTAACCTGTTTATATGTACCTGCGTGTGCCCTGTTCCATAGTTCAGTCATTGTTAGTGCTGCTGCTGTATGTTCAGTGTTTACATTTGCCCTGATCCCTTATGTTTGTTTCTTCCTGCCTCCCATTTTCACCCCTCGTGGTCCCTTTCTTTCTGTTCAAGTGCATGTTTGGGGCTGTAATGAAGCCCGCTTCAGTTCCTCAAAAGGCTGCCTTTGCATCATTACTCCTTTTCCATTTCCAGCCATGACAATGGTGATCTAATGCAGCTGTATAAACTCAACCCCGTCAGTTCCTCTGAGAGAAAAATCTCTCTCACCTTACTCAGCAGAATTAGCATAATCAAAGCAATGATTGTGCTTAAAGATGTTTTCATATCTTCCTATAAATGTTCCATCATCATTTTTTTCTTCTCTCAGTGGACTGATCAGACATTTCATACGGCCTTGCTTAAACTCCACAGCCTAGATTAAATCTGGACTATTATCAAGAAAGACTAAAGCTTCTGGATTTAAAAATGTATTATTAGATAGATTCATAATTTTGATCTAGATGTTTGGCAGTGGCCCATCCATCCTCATGGCTTAAAAGATAAAACACAAAGATGAAGGAGAAGATTCTAGCATGTCAATTAAATAAGAAAAAAGTAACACTCTGAATATTCATTCAGTCCTGACATGGGTCCAAACAGCAGTAACTGCTATTGTGTGAGGGAAATCTTTCCTCCAAAATGCCTATGTAGAAAATAGACTTGATGTTATTTCTGAATAAAAATTCAGGATATGGCCAGAAAACTGAATCAATTACCTTTCTACTTTTTATTAATACGACCAAATTTTGTCTAGCATTTTGCAAGGATGCTGAATGAATTCCTCAAGGATGCAAAAATTAAACAGGATGTCCAGCATATGCACACAAACAAAGAAGTCTATGTCAAAATATGACTTCCAATTTATGGATGACTGAACAGATTAACAGAAGCCCCTGATGCCCAGTCCATGCATACAAGATTTCTCTGGAAACCACGTGTTCAAAGGTGGACTTTGAAGGAGAACAGCTCCTTTCAGAGCAGGTCAAAAACATCACTTTAGTTTGGCGTAAGGAGCAGCTGTGCCTGACAGGCTGGAAGCATAAAAAAAAGTACCAGCCAGATGTCTTTGCACTGGAAAGTCATCAGCCTGTCCATGGAGCATTGTTCCATGACGCTGTAGAATCGTCTTTGTCAACAAGTGAATAAAGGACCTTCAGTTAAGCTATAGCAAAATCACAAGAAACAGCTTCAGAAATTAAGCAAAGCTCATCAAGATATTTTGCTTGTTTACGTAACACATATAAAAATATTATGCAACTTTGTCCATGATTAATGTACAGCATATGCTTCCGCTGCAATACATGAAAGCTTAATTAAAAGGCAACTGAAATAACCAGTACTCAACTAGGCAAGCCTGTGAAGTAATATTTAAAGTCAATTAGATTTTTATGAATTAGGAAGACCCCCCTATATGAAACTTTGTGGCACTGATTACACTTGTGCGGCTGGAGTTCGTGTCAATCCTGCTGACATAACTTTCATCCTGATTTCAAAAATCACTGAGCAGGTCCTCTATCATTAAGAAGGATTTCTTACTAAGGCCAGATAACTTGTCAGATTTAAGGAAGTCTGGGTTAAATGTAAGCGAACAAAGATGAAGTCAGTTTACATTGGGGTACCTTATATCCGACAAGTTGTCCAGCTAAGCAAGAAATCCTGTTTTGAGATACAGGCCCCAGGGAGATCAAAAAATTCCCAGTGTTAGCTTCTGGATATTAATGGACATTTTCAACAAAATTTTGTGTACAACACAGATGGTCTAAAATGGTCCACGTGTGGGGAAAAACAAAACCCGTAAACATCTCAGTTTTTAATCAGGGAAATTTAATTTGAACCACTAAAGCTGTGTGCTGCTTTATCATCTATAATCTAATTACGTTTCATGTTGGTCTGTACCCAGGAAAGCTGTACAGTTTTTGGCACATATTCTGATTTAAAATGCATAAATATATATTTATATAAATAAATGAAAACAGCCAAGCTGCATGATGACATGTCTAGTCACAGTTTTACCAGGGTAATGCTCAGGCTATGCTGCTGTAGCAGAGATTTTCCCTCCACATTACAGACTATAATTTGTCAATCCAAAATTACAAGATGTGTGGATCAGAGGTAGTGAAGAGCACTGTGTAGCCTCCATAGCTGTCTTTGTAGAAGTGAAAAGGATTTCTGAAACAGGGGCCTTTTCTTATAATGAATCCATCACTGTTGTAAGGTCAATTGCTCAGTAAAAAGAGAAGATTACATTTGTTTCCTTGATAAAACACTGAATCCAAATTGCTGCTTTTCCTTCACTCTCCAGTCAAACTCCTACAAATCATCTCTACTGTATTTCGGTCTGCTGGACTGGTACTGTGTGTGTGGATGTGTGTGTGTGTGTGTGTGAGTCTGTGTGTGTTTGTGCCTGCAAAGAATTGAGCAGCTTCTGGTGAATATCTAGTTTAACGACAGAGTATATTAATAAATATATGACTTGTTTACTTGTCTACACTTTGTGAGTTCTGTCTGTTCTTGACTCTTTAGAAGCTCTGAATAAAATAGCATTTTTATATAGTTGTTCAGTTTATATGCACTTCAAAAGCCAGAACAACATAAAATACCAGCATAAGTTTTAAGTAAATCTTTGCTCAGGCTGAACCGATTCTGATCAAGTTAAACTGTGCATGAAAATATATTTGGCAATGACAATTGACAAACATTAAGTGAGGTTCCAGTCCATATCCCACTTCATAAATTACTTGCCATTTTCATTTCAGGTATAGTTATCCTTTGTGGCCACGCCCACTGCCTTGAGATGTCACTCAGCAGTTATTCACACCTTAGTTTATTTACTAACCCATGTAAGCTTACTCATGTAAATCCAAACAAGTCCTTGTTTGGGTTCAGTCATGTTCACTCACATAATCTTGGTATTCTGGCCTCTTGGTCTGGTGTTTGAGCTAACATAAAATGCAGCCAGAAGATTGCAATATATTTCCGAGTACTCACGGGATTAAAGTTTCCGTGTGTGTAGTTCACATCTTAAATGTCTTCTTCAACTCCAGCTCTTACTAATGATTCTCAGTCTTCCTTTCATCTCCAAAATAAGTACTGGATCTCATGACACATAACTTAAGCCAAATAGTACATCAGGTTTCAATAACACTCCTACTGAGTCAGTAAAATGTAAGGATATCATATATACTAGAAAATGACAATATCAGTACAAACAAATATCCTTTAGGGAAATGTGTCCATTTCTGTCTATTTTTATTTTTGTATTCACATTTATGATGGAAAGACAAACAGAGTGGTGTGCAAATCTGAGGATTTTATAGCCATTATAACTTATTGACAGACTTTTTAAATAATCCTGGTCTTTGTTTCAAAAGCATCTGCTTGCAAATTAAAATTATTTTATTTACAAACACAAAAGATGAATTAATTAATCTACTGAAATTCTCAGTTAAGAGGGAATACAGATGTCTGGCAAATGTAATTAAATGTTCATGTTGTCTTTCCACCACTGAGATTTCACAACTCAGGCTTTTATATAGCTTATGACAAGGTTAATATTTTAGTTGCAAACCTTAGCCACTGATGATTTTAATAGACTTTAATAGACTATTTTCCCAAATGGCAAATTGGTTCTTAGAGTTGTTTTTCAATGCAATGATTTTGCTAGATATGCACCACAACAAATTACAACAGCTGATATATTGGAGAAATCTGTAGGAAGCCACAAGGCATTCACACAATGGGGAGTATTTAGTTAAGCAAGTGTTTTCAATGTGACTATTTCTCTGAATCTGGTATGAAAATAATCTTTATTTTCAGATATGATGAAATGTAATGACAAGAACAGATTTTACATATCTAGGGCTGACCGAATAATTGTTTTGGCAGTCTGCGGCACATGCGAGTCCACCTTCTTTATAGACCACCTACTTTTAAAGCCTCAACAGAAGAGTGGAGATGTTTAAACGATGATGATTCCTTACTTTACTGTTGTTGCTGTATTTTTCTTAGCAGATTCTTCCCATTGAAAGAATCTTGTACAGAATCATATTTTACAATTTATGCAACTTTACTGTTTTTGGAAGAAAAGATTAATCTTCGTTATTTACCATACATTTCAAAGGCTGTTGGCATTTAATGGAGAGAGAAAGTTTGCTTGGAGGAGCCATAGCTGAGCTGGATTTCCAATCATCCAGTATGGCTTTGATTACAGAACTAGGAACCTAACTACCATGCGTCAATCAGTCTTTTGTATGCTTTTGAAAATATACTAGAAAACAGTTTTTTAAATACATGATTTAAAGATCGCCTTATGTAAGCTGTTTTGACATTGTATTTTCATCTTAAAAATATTGAACTTCATAGCAGTTAAGTATTTGTCCTTAAGAATAAAAAACAGAGCAAATACAGAATTTGTAAGCAGGAAAATAGCCTGAGCTGAACAGAGAGACAGAGAAGGTTCTAGGTAAGAGGGCTTGATCAGTGTGGCCAGCGTGTCTGAATCAATACGATTGTTACTCTTTCTTTTGATGAGGATTTCTTTTAAGTTCTGAAATTAAAACCAGGTGCTGCCAGGGAACACAAATGCATTCTTTTTCAATTTTGGAAAACCTGAAAGAAAAACAAGTTGAAAGGGGTGTGTGTCGGGGGCGTGGGGGGGGAGGGGGCGGTTCTCATCCTTCAAGAGGTCATCATTTTATATGGAAATGGAATTCTGTGTACTGGATACATTATGGCAGACATGAAGAGGGGACCTTGGTGCGGCAGTGGAGGAAGCTCACGCTGAATCTATTACACAGAAATGGAAGGCACATGTGTCTAAATGTCAATAACATGGGCTGCCTTAAAGTCGGATCATCAATACACATTACATCACCCCGAGAACAGACTGCACTGTGATCTGAACCACACTAATCGGACAGATTCATGTCCCAGTAGATTAACTACTGCTGAAAAGCGCATAGTGTCCTAGTCAGACCGACTGATCTTAACAATTTATTTTTCAAATTCTTGTAGGGAATTAAGGGCAAATGTCTTTTCTTTATTCAAATTATTCATCACTTTCTCCACTCCATTTCTAAAATACGCCTCTATCACCACTCACCAGTTCCCACATCATTTTGTCCAGTCCTTCACACTCACACTTACACAAATTAGTCATTTTAGAGAGAAAAAAAACAACCTCAGTACAAAATAATCATAGTATATTTCCGTCATTCCAAAAAGGTTCTAGATTCTAAGCAGGGTAGAGTGCTCTTGCTACTTGCTTGGCAGGACATAGACAGATACAGTTATCCTGCCTCAGTCACGCAATTGCTGCTTCACATCAGACCACCATCTGCATGTCTTCCTCTCAGCAGTCAGAAATCACTCTACAGGGATTTTGGTCCTTGAAGTCACACGCAACTCATTCGCCCCATCCAGATATTCAGCCTGGCTGTCCGTAGTACATTTGGTCCTTCTACATTGTTTCTCTTTGCTCAAACGAAGGATGTTTGAAAGATGAGGTAAATACTTGGTTCTTTGGCTAAATTCATGGGTGCTGTTAAAGTGATCTGGAGCTCCGAGTCGACAGAGATACTTCATTTTGCTTTAAATGCTTAATATACTGCAGGATATTAAACGGTGCCCAGGAAATTCAAAAGAAATGTAAAAAGAAAAAAAAAAAATCAGTGTAGCTGGATTTCTGTAACATCTGGTGCTTCATTTATATGGGTGTGATTTTTAGGAAATGACACATTTGTTAGTAATGCTGAAACAATGAAAACACATGGTTGCATAGCCTTGGAATTCAGTTTGCGAAAAGAGGGAGTCAGCACGTTTTTAATTCTGTCTCTGGCCATCTATAGTTTTAAAAGAGAGATGAGGTATATTATTAGTCAACATTTAACTTTACTATTCCAGAAATTGTTATCTGCTGGTGTAGTACCTTCTGATTGGAAACATGCTAATATAACACCCATATTCAAAAAAGGGGATAGAAGTAATCCAGCAAACTATAGGCCAATCAGTTTAACTGGCATAACTGGAAAAGTAATGGAGGCTATAATCCAGGTGAAAATGGTAGATTATCTGGATGCAAATAACATTCTGAGGGATAGCCAATATGGATTTAAGAGAGATAGATCCTGTTTAACTAATCTACTTGAGTTCTTTGAGGAAGCTACAAGAGAAATTGATCAAAAAAAGGCCTACGATGTGATCTACTTAGATTTCCAGAAATGAAGTCCCACAAATGACTCTTGCTTAAGCTCAAAGCGGCAGGGATTTTAGGAACTGTAGCAGCTTGGATCGAAAACTGGTTAACTGATAGGAAGCAGCGAGTAGTTCTTAGAGGCACAATGTCACAGTGGGCCTGCGTTCATAGTGGGGTACCGCAGGGTTCAATTTCGGGACCACTATTGTTCCTAATTTACATAAATGATATTACACCAATACATAGAGCAATCTGCTTAAATTTGCAGGCGACACCAAGGTGGGTGGTGTAGCAGATACTGATCTAGCAGCACAGAGGCTACAACGGGATCTTCATTTAATTAGCGACTGGGCTGATACCTGGCAGATGAAATTTAACACAGATAAATGTAAGGTAATCCATGCAGGGAGC
>JAODLC010000045.1:15087840-15101584 GCA_026781145.1 Hippopotamyrus pictus
GATCTAATAAAGTTCTAGTTTTGTGCTTTGAATACTACCCTGTATAAATGTCCTTCTGATAATAAACTGTTGTTTTAATTACCCTGACTGTAAGATGCATCACCAGAAACTATGTGTAAATCTTATCCTATCACATGTAAGTCCTTAAATTGACTCATAAAGATCTCTCCCCCTCCCCCCCATAACAGGAGTGACTCTTAGCTTTAGCACTGACATAATCATACATTGTTCTCTGAAACAACAAGATCATTTTCATTTTCAGCTGACGTAACCGCCAGGTACGTAGTTCAGTCCCCAAAAGCTCGGATCACCCATTAAATAAACATGACGTTGGAAAAATAAGCATAAAAATGGAAATGAGTCCACAAATTGATTTTCAGAAATTGCCTCACTTGTTTAACATTTAAAACCAGGAACCTTTCTAACCTGTTAATTAAAGCGTCGGTAACTGCTTTCTGTGTTAATACCTCATTTCCATATGATTCAGCGAAACATCCAGATAAACATGTAGACTTAGAAAACATCACAACATTAAACTTATTCAACAATGGAAAGCTTTCTTATAAACTCTAAAGGCTTGTTCTGTGAATTAATACTACTCTGGAAAATGTATAACTTTCCTGTTTCATCAAGCCAGTGTTTGTCAGACGTGCTACAAAGGCACGCGCAATTTTCATTCAGGATCGAAACGTTTCACAAATTATTTTTTTTACGGTTATTAGCTATTGTCAGTTTTCGTTAGTTGTGTTACTTTATACTTGAAATAAGACTACAAATATTTTAGGGGCGAGGAATATGGAAATATTAAGAAGCAAAATGTGTGAACCTTATTTGCAATAAATAGCATATAAAATTAATCCATATCCAATTTCTTCCATAAAATTATGCCTCTTTATCAATGGGTCCCAGCATGGCAACTTCAACAAATAGCATTTGTGCAGTGGTCTGAATATCCATCATTTGCGACAGGTAAGATACACATTTGAATTTGCATTCACTTTTTTTGTTGTTATCTCTCAAACAAGCCAAATCCCACACATTTCAGGAAGGTGTCAACAGCTTGAGGGATTTATTTACCTATTGTACTCAGAAAATGCAAAAATTATTACAGGCTGCTTGCATTTGACAGCGTAAATGAAGGAAAAAAATAACAATATCAAGGTTTAGCACTGTTCCTGTAATAGTTTTGTTTTGTATACCAGTTTTTGATGTGAGAAATGTATTGGATTTATTGCACGACTACAGCGAAATTTTATCAACAAATGAAAAAAACATTTGAGACATAAATGGTACATCATTGAGTATATATGCCACAAGCTGTTATAAGTATATAAGAATTATGGGATGGCTGTTGGCAATATTGAAAAGTGAGACTAAATGAAATTTTAAATACTGGTCTACAAGGCCTATAAATATTCTTATTGGTATGTCTTGTGCTCGATTGGGGCTCCATGCTATCGAGGGAGGCAAATTCCTATAAATTTTTGCGTATTTTTTCTGCATATATCAGATGAAAAAAAGCCCTCAGAGTTTAAAGGTTTTAAATGGTTAACTAAAATATGAGATATTTAAAGAAATGCACAGGATGACACTGCTTGGCATATAAAACTGCTTAATGCTTTGTCCTGTGCTAGTGTTAGTTAAGTCTTGTTTAATTGAACAAGCATCTGTATTTAATATTATATAACTGCTCTGTGCATCCTTGACAGGGACAATAATGAAAAATATAGAGTTAAACTTGGGAATTGAAATGCAGGGTTTTAGAAGGTCAGGGAGCTGACCTTAAACATTTACTGAACATAATGACGGACAATATTTGATAACATGAGAAGTGCTGCTATTCGCTCAGTGTAATATTGGTTCGATACAGTTTAAATCATTTTATCAACTTAATCCGGCATGAATATGGGTTTCAGTGTGGATGCCTGTGGAAAATCACTGACAAATTTTGATTGCGCTCTCAAAAATGAAAAGTCCTCTAATCACCCTGAGCTAACGAGGCTACTGAGACATTTTGTTCTGAAGAGAGAGAAATGGAAATAGGCAGTTTGAATTTTGAACAAACATGGAAAGATGGGTTGGAAATAAATCCATGTAAATGTAACGGTCTGTCATTTAATGTTATATCATTCAAAATCCTTCAGATGTGTCAGGCAATGAGAATTCTACAATACTATATAATACATGCTGCAATATTATTAATCTGGGCTCAACCTGATACAGTATAATGACAATATATGTTTTGTTGTCTGTATTACGCATAACTGTAGGAATTATAATACGAATGGATATGGGGGTTTAACTGACAGCCTTGCATCGACTTCCGTTCACATTTGGGCCCAGGAGCTCTGGCAGCCTGTCAGTTTGGGTGTATCTCCATATATAGCTGTCCATCACCTATTCATTGCTGAACACATACTGTATTACAAGTTAGATAGAGAGTGGGTCACTATGGCTGGCATTGCCCATAATCCTGTAGCAGTTACTGCTAACACCTGTTAGCATGCTGCTGTGTCCACTTTCAGATCTCTCTCGATTAGTGCATCTTATTTACTATTACTGTGCCATATGTATGACCCAAAAGGGTTGTACTAAGTCTTGTATTTAGTCATGGGTGTGTTTGGGGCGTAACTTGCTATAAACCAATCAGAGCGTGATCCCCCATCGCCTTTAAGAGCCAGGAGTGCCTGCACCTTGGCGGACGGCTATTATAACAGCGGATTTGAAAGGTAGTAGGAAAGAACGTTTCCCTACTGAGAAAAGGGGCTGCATTACTATGGGATCCACGGCAATTTAGTGGGAGCGGGCGGAAAGCGACTGATATGTTTCTGGAAAAGGAATTTAAATAGATAAGTATTGCTATTGGTTATTTTTATCAAGCTATTATTTATGTTTGCGAGTGAATAGATAGTTACATAAAAATGTTACTGAATAAAAGAAGAACATGCTGCTGTGTCTAATTTAATTTTTACATAACCAGCCTCTCCTGGAACTTTAGCTCGCCTGGCTAATGATGACGAAGTGAACACAAAAATCTTTAATGCCCAAGGATGTAACTCGGCGTCTGCTTCTGGCAAGGCGAATATAAAACTATATTACTACAGTGCTTAATGCCAAACTAAGTAAGGGGAAATCGGATATCTGGCCGTCCGTTTCATTGTAAGTGGCCACGGTGGGGACAACTTGCCTTTTGTCCGTGACAAAAGTAACAAAGTGTATAACTGTCATACACTCGTGTCACGTCTGACGCTGGATGCAAAATCGGGCAAACGGTAAAAAGTAAAGTGATATGCGATGTGATAATTCATTAGAATGTCATTGTATAAATTGACTATATACCTCCATTGAAGTACTTTAATACAATCCATCTGTCAACTCAGTACAGGGTACAGGATTCAGTTCAATTCTATTTACTTTTATATAGCGCCTTTCATTCGTCCTAAGGCACTTTAAATGGATGTTTTGTGATATATTACAACATCATTAGAGAGAGTAATACAGAAAGTATCCTATAGCCTATCCCAGAAAACACAAGGTATGAGGCGGGGGGGCCCCCTAGGTGGCATGGCAGTGCATTGCAGGGCACAGACATGCATATACTCACACACTACAGGCAACTGAGAGGGACCATGTCTCTCTACTGCCTGCTTTTAGACTGCAGGGGCACCTGGAGAAAATCCACGGCACACGGGGAGAAGATACAGGACTCAAAATTCAGCACTGAAGGTGTGAAGACACAGTGCTATGTAGTGCTATCCCCCGCCCCCCTCACACCCACACAAGTACCCAAACCTTTATAAATCATCTAATTAGACAAGGGGCTTACAGCGGCTCAATCCAACAGAGGTGCAATTTTTCTGGTTTACAGCTGAACCTTGACCTGTATCCATATGCGTGCAGTTTTCCGGGCATGAAGGGGAAATGTAACAAATGGCCAGGCAGTTTAATGACACTATTAATAGGCGCAATAAGCATTTCAGAAGAACAGTAAATATCCTTCAGATAAGCTGTACACATCTTAAAATTTCCACAGACACTCGATAGATCTGTAGATCTGGCCTCAGGTTCCGCCCCCCCCCCCCCCCCCCCCCAACTAATTTGGCAAAGCTTTAGGCAAGCAGGTGTTCACTGGTTTGGAAGCATGTCATCCTCCTTGTTAATAAGCACGCAAATAATGAAGTGAGGGTGGCAGATATTGCACATTTTTTGTCATGTCCATTGTTTTTTTTTTTGTCTTGATTTTCCTGGTGTGATAAAGATATTGTGAGTCCTCTTTGGGAATTTATTCATCTGAATATTTTCAAATCTAACGAGAAGAAATACAAAAAAAAAAAAAAACCCAATATGAGAAGTAACTAATAAAACAAAGTAAGTCTTGAGTAAATGAGGAGAAAAGGCAAAGTGAAAATGTAAGCCTCCATATAGGTGCATCTTTTTTTGGTAATTAAACAATGACTGGCCCATCCTGCTCAGGGCCCCGCATAGACGTGCTGGGTCCCGCAGGCTATTGTTTTGGCTGCTATGGAGTGCCAGTGACTTTCTGTGGAGGTGGGGGGTGATTGTTGGGATATGTTCCGCAGGTGCGATGCAGATGAGAGATTCTGGAACATATCATGGATTACCTTGTGGATGAATGGTGTTGTTTGTATCCCATATAGTTCCAACAACTACAGTATGTGGCAGTGCATGCTGAAGCTATTGGCTAGTAGCAGCCTAATACCTTAGAAATAGGATTATTTTTTGTTCTTTTCTTTAGTGGTTACCGAATGTACATGTGGCTGCTGGATGTACAATGAGTCATACCTGTTTTCCCCATGATGTGCTGTTTCAGAGGCTCCTGGCAAAGCGGGGCTGTGTACTTCTTTGACTTTGGGGATACAGAGTCTGTTGAAAGCTTAACATGCTTTTCAGCCATTAGCTGGGAGGGAAGACAGATTCATAGTTCAGATGGTGCCTAAAACCTTGTACACAAGACAAATATCAATGGAATTAGGTAACTTTAAAATGTTGTAATGCTGCATCAGCTGGAATAAGACTGACCGCCTTCATTAGCCATGATAGTGATGCTTAATCCTTCTTTCCGCGTTAATTACAGTATGTGTGGCGATCTAGCATAGAAAATATATTTTGAAATATATTAGTTCATGGTAAAAATGCCTTTAGTAAATATGCATTGTAGTTTGTGTTGGTTGCTATAGTTTAGTTGGCTGTACTGTATGTACTTTCGTAAGTGTTGGTTGCTGTACTTCTTGACTGAGTGCCCTTGTTTGCACAACACCTTGAATTAATCATGCAGGTACTGTAGTAAGGCTGCCGTATGAAATGTTCAGAGACAAGTCTTAAAGTGGGCCAGCCGCAGAACTTACATTCGCTGCCAGAATGATCAGGCACATGAAGGTTGTTAATGGCATAGAAGTTGCAAGATCAATGCATTATTTTATATACATATAGAACACACAATACAGTATATCTTCGCTTCAGAGATAATTTGACCTTTACCACCTCTATGTTAAATGCACACACAATTAAAACATTTATTTCATTTTCAGGTCATGGCTGTGACTTTAAAAGTCAAGATATTTGATAGATTTCAGTTTTCATTTTCCCTAACATATGGTCCAGGGTGAGCTGCCATAGGAAATGAGTTGGAAAGGAACAATTCATATGAAATGCATTCGAGATATTTTTGTGCTCATCCCCTAGGGACTGCCGTTTTACAGACACAAAAGGTCTTTAATAGAATATATTATAAATGTACCGGGAGTGTTTTTTAGACACTAAACATATCAGATGCATCATTTCATATCATTTTTATTTTAGAATGTTCTGAAACTGTTTTGCAAAACAGTTTTATAATTTCCCCATTTCTGTTACTTGTTTGTATACCATTGTATTTAGCATAATTGTTCAAGGTACATTCTGATTGTGATTCAGAATCATGTCCAAAGAAGCAGCATGCACCTGCCACCAATGAAAGTGACTCTGATTAACCCACAAA
The DNA here is from genome assembly GCA_026781145.1 of Hippopotamyrus pictus. NCBI lineage: Eukaryota > Metazoa > Chordata > Actinopteri > Osteoglossiformes > Mormyridae > Hippopotamyrus > Hippopotamyrus pictus. The sequence continues at coordinate 15,093,839 of JAODLC010000045.1, forward strand.
TAAAAATCAGCTGTTCTTGTACGACTCGCTTGAAACTATTCGGGTTGCATTCCGCTGGGATAGCGATGGCCTGCAGTTATCTGACAGAACATCTATGGGATCACATTGTTGAAGGGTATTGATCAGGAGAGGAATATGAAGTAGTATCAAAGGCATTGGGTTTACCATGGAGCACTGTGAAGGCTCAGAAATAGCAGGGATATTGGCAAGATCAGGATGACCCTCCATAGCTGATGAAAGGACGAGACTAATGCTTGTCATTCAGGTCCCCCAAACCATGTGGGAACCGTTTGGCCTTAATTATAAAACGCACTGTATGTTTGGCTCAAAGGTAACACAGGTCACCATTCAGAAAACACCAGGCTGACTGAGAATCATGGCGGTGGCAGCATCATACGTTGGGGCCGGGACATGTGCTCCAGTCAAAACACATGGACTTATAGGCTAAGGATGGATCCAAAGCTATTCTGGCACATGACCTGCTGTAATTTCACTTCCAACATGAGCCAACATGACCCAAAGATCACATTCAAGTCAATCAAGAATTGGCTTCAGAAAAGATGGACCTAAGTCTTAGATTGGCTCAGTCGGAGTACAGGCCTCAATCCCACCGGAAGGCCACATCCCCAGGCAGCGTGGTGGAACTTTTATTTGCAGTAAGGAGTGAGAAAATCTCATAAAGTTCATTTAATTCTCACTGCTGTAATAAATGCAAAAGGTGCTTCCACAAAGGATCAGATGGGCCTGCAGAACTCAAACAACAAGGCTTCAATAATTTCAGCCATCATCTTTTGTTTTCTCTTGAATTTGTGTTGCAACAAAATACAAGAGCTGATTTATCTTGATTTCTGGCTCTAAATTATTTTAGAAAATGTCATTTTCAATAAGAGTGCATAAATATTTGGTAATATTTTACACTTAGGGGAGGTAATACAATTATATTATTAAAATGTTTGTTACCATAATAATGGTTGTTATTAATGTATATTAAAGCTGTTAATATATGCTAGGATGTTAAGATATACTTATAAGCTGCTTGTTCCATAAATATATTATGAAGGTGCACTGAATGTTCTACTAAGGCATTGCGAAAGAGCAGTTAATGTAAAGCATTATATCTACTGTATAATCACATCACTGAGATACCAGTTTATTTTAGTTTACTTTTTACAGGTATCCAAGCACACGTTGAGTTCATCTATTGTTATTATTTACACGTCAACAAGCATCACATTGAATAATTAAAGGATATAGAATAAAAATTACATTTTCCTTTATGTCAAATTACCCAGGTTCACTCTTAAAAAGTAGCAAAGAAGAGAAAGTATGCAAAAATCATTAAATGTCTACAGGTAGTTAAGAAGATATAGTACATCCTTTAAGGCGTATACGATTGCAAAGATCATGAATAAAACAACACAATAGAATTCAATAATTAAACATATGACATGGGAGTCCAGGGTGATCATTTCTGTGGAGTGAAGGGGAACATCTGTTGGCCTTTTCAAGCAGTGGCTGTCAAACCGGTGTAGCTGTAGTTACTTGGGGGGTTATGCAGAAACGAGGAAACCTAAGAAAACAAGATGGGTTCATTTATGGCACAGAGCTGTGCAGACGTCGGAAGCACTTTGACAGCGGCGGCCTTGTCTTCCCTAAGTAGAAATAGTTGTTGGCACATTATTGAGGTAAACCTATTGCTTCAAAGAAACAAGGCACCGGCACTTTAAAGTGATTTTTTTTTCCAGGCTGGGAGGAAAACAGTATGCACACGGTGTGAATTGAGAATCAGAGAGGACCTCGATCAAGGACACAAACTGCAGACAGAAGCGGGTGCTTATTTGCATGTGGGAAGTTTCTGTCATGCCTGGGAGAGGCAACAAGGAACAGCTTTCAAGTCGTGTTTTGCCTCACCGCTCTATAGCTGCCTGTTAGCAGGTTGTTCCCTCCCCCAGTAACTCTTCGGTCTGCTTGGGCTTCCTCGCCAGCTTCATACGATGTGGTGACAGCAGGCTTTCCTACTTTAGCAGCCCAAATGAATACCTCAGGCCCATTTATCATAGTTGCTCCCCATTGACATGCAGTGGTATCAACTAAACACACACACACACCAGCCTAAACAGGTAAAGGAGATGCATGAAGTACCTCCCCCATTCCTGTTAGGTTTTAGGGACGATGCTTCTTTGTATTTATTAATGTATTCCCAATGAAGCATGAAATAAATGTATCTCTGTGTAACCTGTGCAGATTTGAGTTTTGCGGACATTTTAATTTATAACTGAGGGCAGTAGGAAAACCAACCCAATTTCTGTAGAGGTATTTCCGAGAGACGCCACATAGTCCTTGAACTTGTCGGTGCAGGAGAATTAATCATCAACAACCGTAGTTGGTACTCTAGAAGGAAAAGGGTAAAAGTTCGCAATAGATAGACAGACAGACAGACAGATGATAGGAATCTCCTTCCAGTGGTGGTGGTCCTAATGTCATAGATTGAGGATGGTTTTCTACATCAATACATGAATGACATGCCATCATTGGAGGAACCATGCATTATGTTCAGTACCTGGATGCCAGGTCATCCATCAAAAAGCTGCAAACACTTGCAAAAACTAGGTATAGAGCCAACAAATCTTCATTGTGTGCATATGCAATGTGCAAAATAATAATAATGCATTCATTCTGGCCTTAAACCTGGCTTTAACTCAGTTCTTGGTGAGTCTGCATATTCTCTACAGCTTCATCCATAATTCAAAGCTTAGGACAACTGCTTACCTTAAAATGTGTGAATATGTGGGGAACAATCAAGATTTAATACCTATACAAGTAGCAGCAGAAAACCCACATCTACTGTTATAGCTACAGTATGTCTCACTCCAAGGGGATAAATAAGGCTTCTCACATACTTAAAATTTTATAGATAGGCAGTCATACATTAAGGTCATTTCAGTTTATTAGTAAATTTTCATCATTAAAATTTTATGGAACTCTCTTTATTATTATTGCCCCACTAACAACACTTGCAGTTTTAATTCCTCTAGACAAATGTACTTATCAATTGGCAGTACTGCTTCAGACAAGTATTCATTGTGTTTAATTAATTACTACTAATTACCTAGATGTATAAATTCAGTGTTTGGCCCAACAAACAAATAGACAGATAGACGAACAGGCAGACTAGATAGATAGATAGATAGATAGATAGATAGATAGATAGATAGATAGATAGATAGATAGATAGATAGATAATCAAACACACAAATAAATAAATAGACAAACAAACAAATGAATAAACAAAAGTATGTGAGTAATTTTGAATGCGGTGCAAAATTAGAATAAAGGACAGTGTAGATTCGGCTTCAAGGAGAAACCTTGCAATAGATAGATAGACAGACAGACCTTATCTGATCAAAAATCTAATGGTAATATTTTAAAACTGACCCAGATTCAAAGCTGACTCAGAAACACAACTAATGGCCATTAGTAACTCAAACCTAATCACTCATTCTAAGTGTTTTAGTGTTACATATACAGTATAAAACGTCTGACATAACACTGGTTGTAAGTCAAAGCAAGGATAATTAAAGGCAATGCGAGGTATGCAAGAGCAAGTTCAATCCTAAGGTAAAGGATGTCTGTTTGTTATGGACGGAGCTATACTAGGCGAACTGTGCATGTTTAATACTGAAATCAGAAGAAAGCTCAGTGCATGCTTTTCTTCTGATGCAAGACTGAAAAGCTCAAGCACCTTATGTATATCAAGGTACTTCTACGGTTATGAAGAAATATTCCTTTACATTAAATCTTGAGACCAGGGGCTTATACTACGAAGCGGGGTTACTGGCTTATCGGGGTAACTTGTTGGATTTAAGGTAGTCTGGGCAAAATGTGAGTGAACGAATATGAAGTCCATTTAAACTGTGGTACCTTAATTCCCGCAAGTTACCCCGATAAGCCAGTAACCCCGCTTCGTCGTACAGGCCACTGGGTGTTTTATCAAGTGCAATAAAGACAGTTTTTAAAGTAGTTATGATGTAACCTGTGGGAGACATGATTTTGGTTAGCAAACTGATACTTATGAGAGCATAATTAATGCATTGCTTATGGTCTCGGCAACATTCAAAACGACATAGAGAGACTAAGGCTCAGATTAGTTTTTGTTCCTGCCAGCTGCAACTCTTGTGGACAGAAATCAGAGCTGCAGACAGCATAAACATGCTTCATTTGGAAACATCTGACCTTTGTGGCACATTCCCTTCAGTACGTTTGCTCACTGTACGGGACAAATATGATTCATATTTAGCCTGAAATAGCCCAGACTCCATGATTTGATTTAGTTCTTTTGACATTTTCAATGTGTTTCTATTTGTTATGTTGCTAATTAGTATGATGGTCTTGGTGAGATTGATGATCTTCTGCAACATACAGCCTATGACTCACGGAAAAACATCCAAAGGGATCAAGAGTTCATCTAGTTTGCATATGGGATGTAACAAAGGATATATGTTGGTTCTTAACGTTCAGCGCTTAGGATAAGGTTAACATCTTTCCCACACAAATCTGCAATGTCATATCTCCCATGCAGGGTGATAAATTTCACAAACATTGGCCTTTCCCTTGTGTTGTCTTCTACCCCAGGTGACCTACATGAGGAGGGTTTTTATCTGTCTTTTGCCAGACTGTTATCAATAACCTTTTTGCTACTTCGTTGTAGGGGCATCTTCTTGCTGCTCTTACATCCTTCCGCAGAATCCTAAAATCTCACAGGAAAGTGCTATGAAAGTCATCAAAATATCTTTTTGGAAGGAGAGCCCTATTTGATGCCATAAACTGATTCGGAAGAGGACACTGGAGTCTGACAGAATTATAAAGCTGTCCTTTTTACTTAAAATACTTCCCCCCCCCCTGAATTTCAGTTCTCTGGTGAAAAGTAAAAGGCAAAAGGGGAAAAGAAAGAAATATACCATATAAATGCACAATTTTCAGTTCAATCTGTCACAAGTTATCAACGGAATAACAACATGCTGCTAGACACTTCGGAACCTTGTTTATTAATTTATAAATATAGCTCAAACAGACTTAGAGAATTGAGCTACCCTCCTTACTTTGAGTTAGGCTATAGTCTAACCAGTCTGCTGTGGTGAGCACAGGTCTTCCTCATTGTTTTTTTTTCCCACCATGCAAAAATAATTAAACAGACACTTGCCTACTGTAAAGGACGTGGTTTCTCCGCCTACCCTCATATAGGCCACACCAGTGTAAGAAATGTAGGACTAGGGAGAGTGAGAATGCAGGCTGCCTCTTATTGTGATATGAAGCGGAGAGGGACTGAACCAGAGGGGTTCACTGCAATCGCGGTCTTTCCCATACCTTTTTCTAAGCACGGGTCATAGCTGTCAGGTCTACAGGGAGAGCTGGCGAGAGGCAATCCAAGAAGTTTTCTACATCTGCGGTAGTGTTATTGTGCACAGTGAGAGAGAGCCATTCACACGTCTTTAACAATAGGTTATACATTTTGGCCTCACAAAACATCCCTATGATTTGTAGTAATTTCATCCTACTTACTTAGCAGATTTCATTATCCTTGGCATCTCAAGGCCTGAATGTAGGAGATTATAAAGCAACTGACTACACATGCACCAGCCAAAGGAGCAGATTAACTTTTTTCTGAAGCGGAAGAAAAATTACATCAACATTTAAGAGCCCACTTTAAAGTAGCAGGAGCCATAAAATACTAGAAAATTAATGGACAAATTTCAATGATTCTATATTTTTAGACACTTAAGCTACAATAATAAAAACTGTCATTTCAGAACAAATTTTGGAGAAGGACTTGCCATGTAGTTGGAACTTAACTATAGCTGATAATTCAAAACCAATTTAAGCTACAGAGTAACAATTTTTCATAACTGCTGGATTGAGGCTATATAAGTGCAACATGGGTTATTGGTAATTAATGACAAAACCTGCTCCAAAAAGAGGTCATCTAATTTATAAAATCCTCCGGCCTATAATTATGCATCATCCATCTTTAATTACCATTAACAAATGCCTGATTGCACAAAATAATTATATTTCTCAAAAGCCTTAACATCTTGTAACCATGTGTATTAATCATACGGCATGCCTCTATACTAAATAACAAATAAAACCAGGCATCTGAATGTTGCACAACACCAGCAGCAATTTATATCACAGATGATGTCAGCTCTGGACTTTCGGCTTCCGACTTTCAACAAGTGCCGTGAAAAGGAATTCCAACAAACGACTCGGATGTTTTAAAGCACTTATTTCCGCTTTAAAATCCTGCGGCACCAGGAGTCATTTTCGGTGTCGATTGTGGGTGTATAATTTGGAGGGGATGCAGTCTTATATCCTGCCACCGCTCTGATCCTTTGTAAGTGTGAATCTATCTGTAAGGCTGATTTGAAAGGCAGCTGCACAACAAAGGGAGGGAGAACAAACAGGAAAGAATGAAAGGTACCCCCGTAGTGCATTGGCTAGGAATAATGGCAGGAAATTGCAGATAACCCATTTCTGGGACAGCTTACCTCCTTTACTTGTGGCCCTGTGCGTATGTGTGGAAGGAGGGTGGGGGGCCGATGGACCCCTACAATGATCATGACTCTCTGTCTGGATCCTGTCTGCTCCTCTTGATAGGAGGTTTCATTCACCAAGCAGGTTTTCCCTCAACCGTGACCACCCTTCTTCAGCGATGTGTGATATGAGGTCTGGGCGAGCCTTCGGCAAACATTTTATTACTCTGCGGCATTGGCTGAATCATGCGATGTTTATTTTGGGGGCGACTCGAGTTAATCCTCTGTATTGCCGATCAGCATCAAGGCAGCACCTGATATGTAATCAAGTCGTGTCGAAGAGGTAATAACAGGTGGGAGGCTTCTGGAAATAAATTGGGGCAGTAGGGGATTTTGAAAAGGCAGAAATTACATCGTGATTGTACTTTGTCATTAAGTGTGCTTAAACCCATGTTGTGGGTATTTCTTCACAGAGCTTATAACCCTGAACTATGCCCTTTATTGGAAAAAAATATATAAAAATCTACCCATTGCTGAACTTCTCCTCAGTTCTCGTCCATTGAGGCTGAGCAACTGGTGTTCAAGCTGTCACAGACATGGAATTATGGGGGAAAAATTCATATATGCATACACACGTATAATTCTTATATGTTAAGAACACTGCGATGGGCTGGCCCCCTGTCCAGGGTTGTTCCCTGCCTCGTGCCCGTTGCTTCCGGGATAGGTTCCGGACCCCCCCACGACCCATTAAGGATAAAGTGGGTGGGAACATGGATGGATGGATGGATGGATGGATGTTAAGAACATACAGTAAGAAATCCACAAATGAAAAAAGGCCATTCGGCCCATCAAGCTCATTTGCAGAGAACTCAGCTAATAGCTCAGAGTTGTTAAAATCTTATCTAGCTCCGATTTAAAGGAACCCGGGGTTTTAGTTTCCGCTACACTAACAGGAAGACAATTTCATACTCTAACCAAATGCTATATAAAGAAGTGCTTCCTCAGATCCTGTTTAAAATGTTCTCCCGCTAATTTCCACCTATGAACTAATATTGAAGTAACTATTTGGTGGCACATTATCCAGACCTGTTAGAATCTTATATACCTGGATCATGACCCCCATTAGACTCCTTTGCTTGAGGCTAAATAGATTCAGCTCAGCTAACCTCTCCTCATAAGACATTCCTCTAAGACCAGGAATCATTCTTGTAGCCCT
>JAODLC010000045.1:15108000-15131765 GCA_026781145.1 Hippopotamyrus pictus
TCCGATGAAGCCAACAGAACCACATCATCTGCAAAAAGCAGAGACCTAATCCTGAGGTCACCAAACCGGACACCCTCCACGCCCTGGCTGCACCTAGAAATTCTGTCCATAAAGGTTATGAACAGAATCGGTGACAAGGGGAAGCCCTGATGGAGTCCAACCCTCACTGGAATCGAGTCTGACTTACTGCTAACAATGCGGACCAAGCTCTGACACTGGTCATACAGGGATCGAACAGTTATTATAAGGAAGCCCAGCACTCCATACTCCCGGACAGTGTTGGGAAGATAACTTTGGAAATGTAATTCATTACAATTACAAGTTACTCTATTTAAAATGTAATAGTAGTGTAACTATTTCAATTACTGTATGGAAGTAATGTAATTAATTACATTTGATTACTTTTTGATTACTTTCCTAAATTATGAATGAATATTCTCAACCATTAACCATCTTGAAATTTTGTAACCTGGCAGTGTTTACCTTACAGCAGTACCAAACACTGACTACTGTCAAACTCCTTTCAATACATGAATTAACATGATTATACTTACAATTATTAAATTACAATTTAATAAAGATACCAAACATACCATATAGGCCTACTAATGATTTTAAACAACAGGTAAGAATAGATCCTCGTTTCATACTCAGTGAAAACCCAGATTCCCTCAGTATGTCATGACCTGGGGGAGCGCCATGCTGGTGCAGTGGTTAGCACTGTTGCCTCACACCTCTAGGACCCGGGTTCGAGTCTCCACCTGGGTTACATGTGTGTGGAGTTTGCATGTTCTCCCTGTGTCATTGTGGGGTTTCCTCCAGGCACTCTGGTTTCCCCCCACAGTCCAAAGACATGCTGAGGCTGCTTGGAGTTCCTAAATTGCCCATAGGTGTGCATGTGTGAGTGACTGGTGTGTGAGTGTGCCCTGCGATAGGCTGGCCCCCCGTCCAGGGTTGTTTCCTGCCTTATGCCCGTTGCTTCCGGGATAAGCTCCGGACCCCCCGCGACCCAGTCAGATAAGCAGGTTGGACGATGGATGGATGGATGGATGTCATGACCTGCTCATTCGATCCTCCTGTGTGCCACCCCCCCCCCCCTCATTACCTCATGTTAATTCCTGATTGTGATTGCCTGTTATTTTCTGCTTGTCTTGTGTATTTTAATCTGCGTCTGAGTTTCCCCAAAGCCGTCATTGATGTGCGTCGCCGTCTGCCTTGTTTGTCCAAATAAACCCGCTTGCTTTTGCATTCTTGCCTAGCTGCCTTCGTCCTTCCCTGCTTACATAACAGTGTAACAAGTTATAACATTAATGTTACATAAAATATACCTAAAATGTCAAAAAAATGTTAAAACTCAGCCTTCAGTTATTAAATTCTAATGTGTCTTCATAATATAAACTTTTTGGGAGTCAAAACAAGATGAACTACGACTGATTTGACCACTCCGTGACGCTTCAGGATTACATTATGATACAAACATTTTATATACTTGCGAAAATAAATGGCTCCATTTTACTTCTGATCTGAACAGTTCTTGCATCAGACAGGATATAAAATTTCAGCTGTTTGTGTAATCACTTACTTTAAGTCAATTTTTCAATCGCAAATCTCGGAGTAGCCTAATTAAACAGTGTCTTCGCAGCACTGTAAAATAAAATGGGTTAGCAGAGTGGTAAGGCTGCATCGCCCAGGGGTTAGCTAGTTAGCGCATTTTCAAAACTCAATACGACATAGCATGTCGGGAGTGCTAATATCAGACCTAACATAAATTACCAATAACCTGAGCATATTGAAGGGGGGTGGCACAGGATCAGAAGTGCCAGTGTGGCTTTAAAGCGCCGTACACACTTCGCGATTCATTGTGTTGTTTTTACGCATGCTGTCAGTGTTTACGCATGTTGTCAGTGTTTACATTTTGTTTTGTTGTCCTACGCGCCATATCTTATGAATGAGTTGGTGTTGTCGTCATACAGTCTGCATACCTGTCATAGCCAAGATTATTAGATCCGTATTGCACAGTGTGATCGCTAATGATTTTATAAGATTGCTAAAATCACACAGTTCACTTACCTCTAGATGTTTCCTTTGGTTGGACATGGACTGTTTATAGTTAATGTTGGCAACATCTTTACAGCCGGTAAACACACACTGCATTGCACAGTTAAATTTGTGCCTTTTCCGTAATGTATTGGAAATGTTTTTTTGTATTTTCAGCAAAGGAATGCATTCCTTTCATTGTCTGCCATTGCTTGCAACAGAAACTCAGACCGCTCATTGGCTGCAAATGTAGACGCGACAGGATAACCAATCAGAAGCATCGAATCGTTTCAAACTTTCGGCTGTGGAGGGAAATAGCCAAGGAGGATGTTCTGTATAAGAAAAACATGAAAAGCAATAAAAATACTGTTATTAAAGATATTAGCAAGGTTTTAAATACAATCTTATGATGTAACTAAAATTGTAATCATGAATATTTCCATAACTGTAATTTAATTACACTTTTTTCTCTAGTAACTGTAACGGATTACAATTACATTTTTTTGTAATTAAATTACGTAATGCCGTTAGATGTAACTCTCCAACACTGTCCGGTTCCTCACGCAGCTTTACATTAAAACATAATTTATATTTTATAATAACTTCCAGTTTGTTAAATCTACTGGAAAATGAAAAATAAATGAAATACAATATTATTAAAAATGCTTAATTGAAATCAGTTTTGAAAAGATGAATTGCATATATTAAGCTGTAGCTGACCATCTTAGGGCCACTTCATTGATAATAATTATGTTTTCAAATATGAATTACTGGCTAAACAAAAATAGGTAGAGTTACGCCATTCTTGTGAGTATCAATTATCTAATAAACAGATTGCAAAGAATCTTAAGAACAATATCACAAAACAATTAATCAATTCGCTGCCTAGCTAATGGAGACCAGACGGTCCACTTTTTCCATTTTTCCAGGTTTTTTTGTTTTTAACAAAACTTGAATAAGGAATTCTGAAGACCTTACAGATCTAGAATAGTTTGAACAATTAAAAAAAAAGTATTTTGGCCGTTTTCTGAATGTTAATGTGTATGAGTGTCAACATGATAGATGAAGAATCACGTTGAGCATTGTTTTAATCATAAAAAAAAACAATATCATAAAACTCAGATATCTGGTGTGTTACATCATTTATTGTATTATCAGCAATGGTAGCTAATTTGTTTATTATTATTTTTATTATTATTACTATTATTATTATTATTATTATTATAACTGATATTATTTATGAATAAAACATGCCAATGTGTTTACATGGACTTTCCTTTTCTCAGGCATTATTTGCTGTCGTGGGACTATTGTGATTGAATATATTATTTTTGTTTAAATTCCATTATATCTCTTGCTTCAGCTTTAAACTGGTTGTGGAAGATGGATGGATATCTCAGTCAGATAGTCTGCATTAAATGTTTTTCCATAATAGTGTTAATACTGTGAGCTAATGCTTATGTTGATAATGTGAGCTATTGATTGTGTTAATACTGTTAGCTAATGCTAGTTTCCCCCTTTCGTACTTTTCAGAGGAAGATGTAGCTTGGTAGAGGTCATTTCAGTTTTAGTTTCTGCATGGGGTGGAGATACCTGCTTAGGAGTCATAGGGAAAAAAATATGAGTGACAATTGAGCTCCTTTCCCCCCTGAGAAATGACACTATGGACATCACATTTACTACAATACAAACATGCAAACAAATAAAAGAACAAACAAACAAATAAACAACAATATGGGCTTGGAGCAGGATAAGAGGTGGAAGCTGGATGGATGGAGGGATGGATGGATGCAACTTAGTAAAACTTAAGAGATCAAGCTAGTGCCATTAGTATCATGGCCAATGAAAACCCTTATACCTAATTAGGTAGTAAGTCTCTACAAATATTTGCTGAAAATAGGTAGGGTAACTTTACTAATGTTCATTAACTCCGATGGAGGATATACTGTAAATATTCATGGAGCCTCATATTTTATTAAACCCTCTAGAGTGAAATAAATCTTTTGGCAGTTATGGAGCAGTTCCATTTAATGTACTGAGGTATGAGGTATAACTGTTGCAGAAAGCAAACATAACCTAAGCCTAAATGATTTAAATGAGAACTATTAGACTAGAAGAAGAACACCAACAACTAGTATTATTATTATTATTATTATTATTATTATTATTATTATTATTATTATTATTATTATTAAAGCTGACTTCACTCTGTCTCAGCATGCAACTGGAAATATACTAAAATTGGTTTTAAAGCTTTTGCTTATGGCAAATTTTAAACAGCAATACAATGCTTCACAAGAAGGACAAACAAGGACCAAAAACATGAGTAAAAACACAAACTAAAGTTAAAAAAAGAATCCATAGTAAACCAAACGACATTCAGAAAATAGGGTCAAAAAACATGTGAAAGCAGGAACACGATAAACCACTAGCATGAGAAAATGCAATACTGTACATTACAAAGGCTTACAAAGGTTTCATTTCAAATACATCATTTTTATTAATTACATTAAATTCACATGGGCTTGTTAGGGAACATGTATGTCAAATATTAATAATAGGAAACTTGCTGTTAGAGATATTAAAATCCCACAATATCAGAAAAAGTGAACAATTTAAACTTTAAATATTTTCATAAAAGAAAACACGCACCAAAAAACACTTTTAGGTGCAATAATTCATACAATACATCGCTGTCAAACACAACAATCACTATGAACCATGCCACATTAGTGTTAAACCTACATTGCAGTCGTACCAGTTTTTAACTCCTTTATATCTTAAATATATTCAGAATGACTGAAAAGAATGGATGGGGCTATGATAATGGGTTTATTAAATGTGCTGCATTCCTATAATTGAAAAGGTCTTATGTGGCAAGCTGTCAATAGAACAATGCTTACATGTTATATTATGTTCCTGAAATAGTCTTCGGGTGGCATTAAAATTTAATTTGACTTTAAATAAATCATATTTTTTTAATCATGGCTGAGTCTGGCTATTTTATGATCTGCATAAGATACTGACCTATCAAAATGATGAGACTACAACAGTCAAGAACCTAATTAGCTACGGAACATGTAATCTGCTACCTTTCACATGGCACTGGAATACCAGTGACACAGACTGGTACACTGCTATATGTGGCGAAGGAAGTGAATGTTTGCTGTTGCAGGCTTGCAGCAGATTGTTGAATATTCCTAAGGTAGGTGAGGTTTAGATGTGGTTCGGAGGAGTAAAGCCTAGTTCATATTTCACTTTTCCACGTACCGTTATGGTACACACATGGCCGAGTGCGTAGACTCTTATGTAGCTACAAACTTCGTTTGCCTGTGGACACAGATGGTCACAGCTGATGTGTGCATACAGCAGTCACATTCCACCAGACCAGGGCAGGGCAGATATTTTGCAACAAACACAAATACAAGCAGTGTAGTGAAATGGGAAAACTTTTATGAACAGCTTGGGTGGTATTATAGTTTGAACAGCTTGGGCTGAATTACAGTAATACGGCTTACCGCAGTATTTTGAAATATTCGTGACAAAATTACCAGGACCCCTCTTGCTAGGCCGAATTTTATCACCAAGACTTCAATGTGGTTTTACAGCGTTGCTTTTGTATATACCATATACCGGTTATAGTGACTGGATGGTATGAATACGTATTTCTATTCTGTCATACAATTTAACATGCAAGTGTATGGTTTGAATATGTTTTTTTATGTAATTTTATGTAAGATTTTGTACTGACACTGTGTTGCTGCTACATTGGCCAGGTCTCCTTTGCAAATGAGATCCGTGATCTCAGTGGAACAAACCTGGTTAAACAAAGGTTAAATAAATAAATAAAATAAATTATTAGATAGGAGGTGCCTCCGCAACTCATCTCCTCTTGTAGATGCTCACCATAACTACAGCTATGTCAACGTTTCTTCAACTCATTCTTGGTTGCGACAGTTAGTCCTGCCAGTTATTGGAAGTAGCTAAACAATTTCTTTGCAAATGCAGTCGACGCTCACAGATGCACATAATATCTGCCAGACATAAAAATTTGGAATTCACGTGCATGGTCCACCGTACAGCCCTGATGACAAAATCTACGTCACTCACCCTGTTGCTGGACCATAGCACTATGTGGAAAAGTGAAGTATGATTTGACCTTAATGCTGCAGTTTGTCCTTGAGTAAGAGCCTTTAGCCTGATTGCACAAGGGGTGCTGGGTCCTTGTGCTCTGAACTTGGGCTCAGCTGTCTGTGGGACCTATGAAGAGCAAGATGAGATATGATGAGATAAACTATCCAATTTCCCCACAGGGATGAACAAAATATCAGTGTGATATTATTATTACCTGGGGTCGCTAGATTGTATTTGGAAATATAATCTTATTTCCAATAATTTGCAGTAAAAAAAAAATCTGTATTGCTTGCATCTCTCCCAATGTTTATCCCAAGCAGAGGAGGACAGATCAGGTCTACAACATAGAAATCCAAACAAAAATTTTGTTTCAACCAACCAGTTGACTATAAAGTCACAGTCACAAAGCACTCAACTATTTGGTTGAAACAAAATCTTGGTCTGGATTTTAACTTTTTGCACCTGAACTATTCACCTTTGATCCCAGTCTTGTGCTCTATACTAGTGTTTCCCATTCCGGTCCTCAGGGACCCATAGTCAGTCCATATTTTTGCTCCCTACCAGCTCCCTACAATTGATGAGTCCACATTTTTGCTCCCTCCTAGCTCCCAAGTAAAAATGTGGACTGTATGTTGGTCCCTGAGGACTGGGTTGGAAAACACTGTTCCATGCTTTCTGGGATAAGCAAGACCCCTGTGTGACCCTGAACAAGATAAGCAGTTACAAGATGGATGCATGGATGGATGGTTTGAAGAAGTGTTATTGTGCGTAGGAAGCAGCACTGCAAGTGTAAAACAAGATGCACTACATACAGGTCTACAGCAGAATATAGACAAATGGCTATGCTGTCTGAACAAAGCAATTTAAATAAAAAGAAAAATCATGTTAAATTGCATGACAGAATAGAATACATAATTTGCAGCCCAAAAACATGTGGTTGGATAAAGCAGCATCTCTAAATTGCCCATCATGTGAGATAATATGACTGTGCTCTGTGACTGGCTGGCAGCGGCTCCATAAGTGGCCTAGAAGACATATAAACACAGAAATGACTTTATTAGGAACACCTGTATACCTGCTCATTCATGCACCTGTATACCTGCTCATTCATGCAAATTTCTAATCAGCCAATCATGTGGCAGCAGCTGCAGACTTGGGTGAAGAGCTTCAGTTAATGATCAGATCAAACTTCGGAAGGGAGAAAAGTGTGATTTAAATGACCTGACTGTGGCATAGCTGCTTTTGTCCGACAGGGTAGGTGTAGTATTTCAGAAACTGTTGATCTTCAACAAAAAGGGTTGTGTCGTACCTGGTATTAGAATGGTCTTCCTAATGAAGTGTGTGTGTATACATACATGCATATCAAAAGAATGCAACAAATTTTTTTTTTTTATATGACTTGCTACTAATTTAAATAATGTTCTTTTGGTCACCATTTCATACACTTTTTGTTTTAATATCAATTGAACTTGTATACATATGAGCTAATGAATCGCCAAGTGTTTAATTAGTTTTGTTTAAAAACTAGTTGTGTTTAAATAGTTACTTCAGCATTACTTCAAATACACAAACTCATGGCCATAGGTGGAAATTAGCGGGAGAACATTTCAAACTGGATTTAAGGAACCACTTCTTTACACAGCGCGTAGTCAGAGTATGGAATAGTCTTCCTGATAACATAGTGCAAACTGAATCCTTGGGTTCCTTTAAATCAGAGCTAGATAAGATTTTAACAACTCTGAGCTATTCGTTAAGTTCGCCCCAAGCGAGCTTGATGGGCCGAATGGGCTCCTCTCGTTTGTATAGTTCTTTATGTTCTTATGTTTTAGCCATGATTTAAAGCACAGATGTCAGACTCCAGCCCTGGGGGGGGGGGGGGCCCTGCACATTTTTGGGTTTCCCCTCGTTTAACACACCTGATTCAACTTCTTGTGCTAATTACTACATAGCTGTTGAGCTGAATCATCTGTGGTGGAACAGGGAAAGAACTAAGCTACACAGGGCTGTGGCCCCCCAGGACTGGAGTTTAAAGCCTAATTATGCCATGGCCCTGTTGAATTCTCGAATATGATTGGACAGAAGGGTGTTGCATTTAAAAAATCTATAATACATGGCATGTCATGCATTAACCTTTATACTTGCATAAGAAAGACCTAGTTTCAGGTGTGCGCTACTGACCGCATTTTCCCATTCATAACTTCATAACAATCGTATGGTGGGTAACACAGTTGCCCACATTTGGGGTTTTATGTCTAGCCTCTGCTGCATGTCTGTGGGTTTTTGCCCTTCCAGTGCCTTTCCAATTTTGCTCTGGTTTCCACCACGTGTTCCAGTGAACATAACTGGGGTCTTTGAATGCCTGTTTTGTAAGTGTGTGTGTGTGTGTGTGTGTATGTATTGTGTGTGTCCTTTGATGAGATTGCATCATGTCCAAGGTGTAACCCTGTCCCCTACCTTTTGCTCAGCGCTGCCTGAGAGAGACCTCAGGCCCCTTCATGAACGTGTCAAGGATAATTGCTTAGAAGATAAATGGATGGATGTGATGGTCTTCATACCTAATTAGTTAAAGTAATTAAACGGAAATGCAAAGATTGCTAGAAGAGCTGACAAGAATTTGCCCCCTAATACCTAATTATACTAATTTACTATACTGGTGTCAGCCATCTTTCCTCCTGAAAAGCAAAGCCTTACATTATATTTAAATGAGATGATAAAGGTGAACTGCCAATGAATGTGATAATGCTTAACATTTCCTCCACAATTTAACAGGGAAGGCTAAGCCACAATACCAATTTTAATTAATTGCATCCTGATTAATATTAAACTTTAATCTCTGGAAATATTATATAAACCACTATAGCACTAGTTAAAAGAGTGGGAACCCTTACAGAAGTTTCCTTCTTTTTCTTTGGAATTGACTTTTTTGTACTTTCCTTTCTTTTGTTTAACTACGTGAAATAACTTTTTTTCATGCCCATGACTAAATCACCATAGACGCTAACATCTCATTGACTCAGAAATGGTGGACGTCATTTTTGTGACTTCACTTCAACTTTGAAGTACTTGTGAGAGGCCTACGTGATGAAGGCAGCTGGCTTTGCTCGGAGCTCTGTTTTGTTTGGTGTTTTGCCTGACGAGATGAGGTTGGCTGCCCCGTGTGCTTTAGTTCTGTTTGTGTTGTGTTTTCAAGTCCTTCGCACTTCATTTCCAGAGTCATTGAACCTATCATCATCCCAGTGTCTCATTGGCTGCCTGTTTCTCTTGCCATTTGTTTTGAATGGACACAGTGACCATTGAGCAGCTGGGTGGGGAGGACAATGGGCTGGGGGCGACACATTGTGTAGGGTTTGCATGTTCTCCCCATGTCATTGTGTACTCCAGTTTCCCTCTACAATCCAAAAATTGGCTGAGGTGAATTGGAATTTCCAAATTGCCCATGTGCGCCTATAGCCTCCCCAATAAGCTCTGGACCCCCTGCGACCCTGAATTGGACAAACAGTTACAGAAAATGGATGGAGGGATGGAAATTGCCCATAGGTGTGCATGTGTGAGTGAATGGTGTGTCATTGTGCCCTGCGATGGGTTGGTGCCCCATCCTGAGTTGTTCCCTGCCTCGCACCTGCAGCTTCTGGGATAGGCTCCAGACCCCTGCAACCCTGATAGGACAAGCGGGTACAGAAACTGGATGGATGGATGTGGCCTAATCTGACTTAAGTCAAATATTGAGTTATAGCATCAACCTATACAACGCAAAGACGTAAGTAGTAGCAAAGTAGTGTTTGCAAAAATTGAAAATTATGTATAAATCTTGTATTCTCTGTGTCTACGTGAGCTGAATGTAGGCCTATATGAGACAGGAGAAAGAGAGAAGCATAATTTTTTGTATGTGTCCAATCTAGTGAAATTATTGTCATTGACTGAAAAAATCCTATTATAAACCTGCGGAAAGCATGAAAAACTATTGTCCATAAATGATTCCTATCCAACTTGCGAGGTGAGCACATCATCCAGTAAGGATTAGAAAAAGAAAAATATGCCAAGCCAATATGAAAGGTGATTAGAGATTTAGTGAGAATGGATTTCAGCTGTATGGTAATCACTGCCACCGAAAACTGAATTCGGAGATCTCAAAAAAGAAAACCCTGCAGTGTGGCAGCACCTTTTTGTAATTTCACAGAATGAGCATCACACAAAGGTCGTTGTTTTATCTGCATGCAGTCCTCGTACTTTTATTCACATCATTAACGTGATTAAGTTAAACAAATCAAGAAAAAAGGAATATTTTGTTCAAAATATTACATTTTGAATACCATTACCGTGTCAGTACAATTATCTATCTGTCTGTCTGTCTCTGTCTGTCTGTCTGTGTCTCTGTCTGTCTCTCTATTTACCCTACCTATAGTGTATTCAGACCTCCTCACATTCACACCCATGTTGCAGCCTAATGCTAAAATCATTTAGATTATTTCCCCCCTCAATGTACCTGCAATACCACTCGATGGCAAACCGAATACAAGATTTTTAGAAATAAAAAAATGGAACATCACATTGGAATGAATATTCAGACCCTTTGCTGTGATGCTTGAGATTTAACTCAGGTTCATCCATTCTATTGATCGTTTCTAAAATGATCAAAAGAAAACATAGCTTAAAAAAAAAAAAATAACATATATATTTTTTTGCATTCCAGCTATAGCTAATTTAGTTGAACATTATTTGGAAAGACACATAACTATCCTTAAGTGTCCCACCATGACAAAATATAAAGACCAAGTCACCGGGTCAAAGCAAATGCTGGCAAAGCTTTGATACAAGATTGTGTTGAGATACAGATCTAAGGAAGACCATTTTTCCAGTATTAAAGTAAGTATCCTAAAAGCACAGAGGGCTCCATAATTCTTTAATGGAAGAAGGTTGGAACCAACCAAGACCATTCTTGGAGATGGCTGCCTAGCCAAACTGAGAGGTTGGAGAAGAAAGGCCGTGGTAAGAGAGGTGACCAAGAACCTGCTTGTCACTCTGGCTGAGCTCCAAAAATCATGTCTGGAGATGGGAGAAACTTCCAGAAGGACAACCAACACTGCAACATGCAGATCTGAGCCTCAGTAAAAGACATATGAAAGCTCACATGGAGTTTGCCAAAAGCTACCTGAAGAGCTCTCAGACAGTGAGAAACAAGATTCTCTGGTCTTATGAAACCAAGAATAAACTATTTGGCCTCAATTCTAAGCTTCATGATTGAAGGAAATTAGGCACCATTCTTCTCCGGCACAATCCCCCCCCCCACAACTGTGAAACATGGTGACAGCATCATTCTGTGGGGGTGTTTTTCATTGGCAGGAACTGGGAGACAAATCAGGGTCCAAGGAAAGTTGAACGAAACAAAGTACAGAGAGATCCTGATTGAAAACCCGCTCCAGAATGCCGCTCCAGCATGCCAGAACCTTCAGACTGGACTGAAGGTTCACCTTCCAACAGGACAATAGGACCATAAGCACAAAGCAAAGACAATGCCAGAGTGACTTAATGATGACTCTGGGAATGTCCTAGTGTGGCCCAGCCAGAGCCCAGACTGAACATCAGAAAAACAACAGAAAATCACCAAATCCAGGTGTGCAAAGCTTGTTGCATCATACCCAAGAATACTCAAGGCTGTAATTGCTGCAAAAGCTGCTTCGGCTAAGAACTGAGTGAAGGATCTGAATACTTTATTCATTCTGATGTTTTTCATACATTAGCAGAAATTTCTAAAATTCTATTTTTGCTTTGTCATAATAGAGTATTGAGTGTAGATTGATGATGTAAGAAAATTAATTTAAACAATTTTAGCATTAAGCATTTAGCATTTAGAAAAATGTGAAGGAATTTCAGTACTTCTGTATGTGTATCTGTCTGTGAATCACAATTACAATAAAATCTAGTGAAATTAAGGTGTAATTAAGTTATGGAGTCCCGAACAGGTTCAGAAGTTCAAAGGCAGGTGTATGAAAACACACAGGGTATTAGAATAAAAAATTATAAACATTAATTTGTCTATTGCCCGGGCCTATTGAAAGGCCATTTCAAATTTTGCATGGCACTTTTATTTCCAGGTGATACTTGATATATAGTATAGTCTAAATATAATAATTGTGCTGTAATTATACATTTTTACACCAAGAGATATATGCTTGTGTAGGCATGTCTGGTGTGTACTTATCTTTGACTAAAGGATTCACATCAGTCCTGTATAGGACTGTAAATCCCTGCACATCATCAGTTGTAGAAAACATCTGGAGATGGGAGAAACTTCCAGAAGGACAACCAACTAGACAGAGGAAAGATTCAATAAGTAGGTTAGACTTTGACGTAAAGATTTGTACATTTGTAATGAATTGATACAACAACGAACTTGAGTTTGACATTGTTTGATTATCGGTATTTTACTTCATGTCTGAATTTACTATGCTGTCAGAAGACGGGGCCTCCAGTTTGTCGCTGAAAAAGCATTAATAAAAGGAATGTATTGACCACAGGGGCATCACACATTCCTCCTTTTTGAGAGGGCACACACAGGATATAGCGTAGCCTAACTGAAAACTGAAACAATGCCTGGGGAGTTTAGAAATCCAATGCTTTACTACATAAATAAGGACATAAAGTATATACACTTATCTGTCATCACCAGTGTAAAATTGCCATCAGTGTGAACAGAGTTATGCATTTGAAAATATGTTTCAACTGCAATTAAGCTCCACTTAACAAATATTTCTTTTTCTATTTCTCAGTGTATTACACACTTCCAGACTAAATATTTGCATAATATTGCTTCAGTAGCTTGATAGTTATAGACACTAATTTTGTAGCAGTGGGCTAGGCCAACATGTAGCATACATTTTAATGGGATCCTGTATCAATGGAAATCTACCTGGTTAAACTTTCACACTCGGCCGTCTGCCTGTATTTACATCACATCAGCGTTTTTAGGCTTAGTTTACACATCGACACGTGTTTCAGATACTACATCTCAAATTCGAGGGGGTACCTTAATAGCCTAATTAAGCTAACCTTAATAACTAACCTTTAGAAAATGACTGATTTTATTTGAATGTTTAATTACCATGGTGGCTGGTAAAATCTATGGGATTGGGAGCACAGCAGCACATGCTCTGTTTTTAAAGGATGTGCAACTCAAATTAATCCAATTAATGCTTGCAGTGCATACTAGTAGCGAATTGGGAGAGAGAGAATATGAGGCATTTAATTGAGGTAGGCTTTTGCTGATGGCTTGTGGCTGAGGTTAAACCTCTGTACTTGTGATTAGAAGGTTGCTGTTACAAGCCTGGCCTTGGTGCATTCGTGGGTCCTTTGGCAGGGTCCTTAACCCCCAGCTCCCTGGGCAATACTATAAGTGGCTGCCTTTTGATGCCAAGTTTGCTCTCACCTGCAGAGAGCAAGATGGGGTAAGTTAATCTCCCCATAGGGATCTATAAAGTATAATCACTTAAGAATCGACATGAAAATAAGCTGCGTTGTGTTTACAATGTAATTGTCAGATACAATGTAATTATTGATGCAAAAAGAAATCAAACTTCTAAAAAAAATCTGAAGGGACATGAGTGCCTCTGAATGCCTGGCTTTATACTTGAACTTGGTTGCTCCCAAGCATATATCTCTGTTCACACTGATGGTAATTTTACACTGGTGATGATAGATAAGTGTATATGTAATAAGTGTAAAGGCAGGATAATCATATGTACTATAGGATTCACATATGCATACAAACTGTCCCTCTGTCATTGGGAAACATCACAGTCATTATTTAGACATTTTGGTAACACAACGCCATGTTTTTAGTCATTTATAAAAATGCTCGTAATGCATTATGATGATTCATAAAGCATTATAAACATGGATATAAATATTTGGTAACACTTTACATTAAGTGCTCCTTCATAATGCATTCAAAATGCATTCATAGAACATTCATAAGCAGCATGCAAGTACACCATAACATCCTTACATCCCTCAACAGCTTTAAAATACATTAATAACAAATATTACATGATTATACAATTATAATGTTTGTTATTATTATATAATGTTTGTTATTATTTTATATTACTGCTGTTAAGGGATCTTAGGATGTTAAGGTATACATACATGATGTTTATGAATGTTTTATGAATACCTTATGAATATATTACGACAGTGTACTTTTTATGAATGCAATATAAAAGCATTATGAAGGTGCAGATAATGTAAAGCATTACCAAATATTTATAAAAAAGCACAGCACATTATAGCTATGTTTTGTTATGCAGTATGAATGCTTTATGAAGCTCTCAGCTGTAATGCACTATAGATACCTTTATAATGCAGTACAAAGCATCCTTAATGCTTATACCTACCATTATAATGCAATGGTATCAACAGTGCATTATAGATGAGAGCTTCACTGAGCATTCATAATGCATAATACACATAGCTATAATGTGTTATGCCTTTTGATAAATATTCATAGATATGTTTATAATGCTTTATGAAAACATTTTTATTTATGAATGTGTATATAAATAACTAAAAACATGGCCTTAAGTAAAGTGTTACTGACATTTACATCCATCCAACCATCCATCTTCTGTTTCTTTTCCAGGTCGGGTCGCGGGGGCAGCAGTCTAAGCAGGGAAACCGAGACTTCCCTCTCCGGGGGAATCCCGAGGCGTTCCCAGGCCAGCCGAGAGACATAGTCTCTCCAGTGTGTCCTGGGTCTTCCCCGGGGCCTCCTCCCAGTGGGACATGCCCGGAACACCTCACCAGGGAGCAGAGCATGTGAGCGGAGCGGAGCGTGAGCGAGGACCGGAGCGGGCGGAATTTGGTCAGAGCACGGAGTGGTTTTTTTAATTAGGGCTGGAGCGGTCACTCTGTCTCGCTCAAATTTCGCTCCGATACCGCTCACACTACGACTCTGAGGCGTGCCCAAATCTACCCAGAATTCATCTGTACAATTATCAAGAACGTTACACAAATTGGCCGAGATTCGCAAAGTATTTCACAAAGGAAACTGATAGATCATACAAGTGCACTATTCTTATCAAACGAATAGATGACAATAATGTAGAGCAAGAACAGCAATGTGGTGCCTTTGGGATCACTTCTCAGAAACCTGAGAGTGTGCTACGCGAACAGGCGGAAGCCAGAGCAAAATGTGAGCAAGTTTTATACAGTATGGTTGTAGCATATCAAGTCTATAAAGTAAATAAAAGTATAAAAGCCTATAAAATAAATATTGGTAATCAAATAAATTAGTTTTGTCATTCAAAGTAGGTATAATAGGATTTTTTAATTTCACGTAACGCTGTGGAATTTTATTTTATAGAGACGCAGCAGCACAGCATCAACAGAAAAAATTGAGGAATTTAAAACGTGGATGCTTAACCTGTATATTCTTTAGGCTATTAAACCCACTGATTCCTTTATTTTTAAGCCCATTTTTGTGTGGAATGCCATTGCCAAACCTGTCCATTGTTGCCTATATGTTGTTTAAGAATAAATATTTTCTGTTCTGAGTGACAATGTTTCCATTGCTCATATTTCTTTATGATATAAGGCTTCGGTTTAAGGTGACATTTGTTAGGCATGCAGATTATTTGTCCCTCTTAAACTGGAGCGAGCGTGGAGCGATTTGACTGGAGCGGGAGGAAATTTTAGTGGAGCGAGGAACGGTGTTGAGTGGAGCGGCTTAGTGCGAATTAGAGCGGAGGAGCGGGCGGAGCCAACAGCCTCGTGAGCGAGGAGCGGAAATTATCACCGCTCCGCTCCGCTCACATGCTCTGCTAGGGAGGCATCCTGACCAGATGCCCGAGCCACCTCATCTGGCTCCGCTCGATGCGGAGGAGCAGTGGCTCTACTCTGAGACACTCCCCAATGACCGAGCTTCTCACCCTATCTCTAAGGGTAAGCCCAGCCACCCTGCGGAGGAAACCCATTTCAGCCGTTTGTATTCACAAGCTCATTCTTTCGGTCACTACCCACAGCTCATGACCATAGGTGAGGGTAGGAACGTAGAGCAACTGGTAAATCGAGAGCTTTGCCTTTTGGCTCAGCTCCTTCCTCACCATGACAGACCGATGCAGTGCCCGCATCACTGCTGATGCCGCACCGATCCACCTGTCAATCTCCCGCTTCATCCTTCCCTCAACTCATGAAGAAAACCCCAGGATACATAAACTCCTCCACTTGGGGGAGGACCCCCTCCCCGACCCGGAGAGAGCATTCCACCCTTTTCCGGCTGAAGACCATGGTCTCGGATTTGGAGGTGCTGATTCTCATCCCAGTCCCCCAGTAGAATAAGAGAGTCCCCAGGAGGAGCGATCTTCAACACCCCTTCCAAGGACTCCAAAATGGGTGGGTATTCTGAACTGCCATTTAGTGCATAAGCGCAAACAACAGTCAGGACCCATTCCCCCACCCAAAAGCGAAGGGAGGCTACCCTCTCGTCCACTGTGCTAAACCCCAATGTACAGGCACCCAGCCAGGGGGCAATAAGTATGCCCACCCCTGCTCGGCATCTCTCCCTGTGAGCAACTTCAGAGTGGAAGAGCGTCCAACCCCCTCAAGGAGATTGGTTCCAGAGCCCAAGCCGTGCGTCGAGGTGAGCCCAACTATATCTAGTCAGAACCTCACAACATTGCGCACCAGCTCAGGCTCCTTCCCGATCAGAGAGGTGACATTCCATGTCGCCTAGAGCCAGCTTCTGCAGCTGAGGAATGTCTCTGCCTTCGGCCACTGCCGAACTCACACTGCACCCAACCCTTTTGGCCCCTCCTACAGGTGGTGAGCCCATTGGAGGGGGGACCCACATGTCGTCTTCGGGCTGTAACCGACCAGGCCCCACGGGTACAGGCCTGGCCACCAGGTGCTCACCATCGAGCCCCACCCCCAGGCCTGGCTCCGGGGTGGTGACCCATGTCCGGGCGAGGGAAAACATGAATCTATCTTGTTTGTCATCATAAGGAGTCTAATGAGCCGCACTTCGTCTGGTTCCTCACCCAGGACCTGTTTGCCATGGGTGACCCAACCAGGGCCATAAAGCCCCGGGCAACTTCGCTCCTGGGATCAGTGGAACACGCAAACCCCTCCACCACGAAAAGGTGTCTGCACATTATATGTCATTATATTCATAAAATTATGATCCATTGAGTCAGACTTTTTTTTGTAATCATATTGATGGCTGATAATTCTCAAGGAAATATCAGAAGCAACATGTCCATCATTATCAGCATGTCTTGCCACTGGAGGAAAAAAGGCCTCGTTTAACATATTAATCAGGTAATGGTTCTCCAACGTAGATTCCATTATCAATCTTCCAGTAATTACAATAAATGCTTCTTACTGGATAATATGACTACTCTGGTTGGCTTACTTAATTTATACCAGTTTCTAATTAAACCCTCTCCATATAATTACTGGGTAATGACTTGCAAATACTCCAAGCTACAGAGAAGTTCTGGAGAAGTTGCTCTGCTAAAAGATTTGTCATCTTTTGTTCCAGCTCATTTAATTTTCCTGCACATTTCGATGCTGCATTGCAAATGATTGCTTTTGTTTCCAACCGGGGTGTAAACATCTTCCTGGGTTGCTTCGAACATCCTTTTGTACTAAGACAGAAGGCTACGTTGCATTAATTGGGAAAATAATTAAGAATAAAACTTGCATGTACATAAGCCCACCTTGACCCATGAAAGACTTATGAATGTGTCTGGTGGTTCTGACAAGAAGCCAACAGAGAACAGTCAGGCGTGTTCCTGTCCGTCGCAAACACATTCCTGGACGGGGCTCCTAGTAGCTGTCCGTGCTTCCAAAGAGGCAGAAGCCCATCTGCCATGTGATGAATTATTACGAGAACATGAAGCAGGGGTGACGATATCACCAGAGGCTGTGCATTAGAAAACAATTTGGCACTTTTTTCAGATGTTAAGCAGACAAAGACAAAAGAAAACATCAAAGCCATAAAACTTGGAATAGAGTCACCACTGAATATCATATAGCATACATATTAATTTTGTGAACAAAGAAGTGTTACGAAGATGCAGCAAAGGATGGTAAACTGTACTTTTGATGTTAAAATAATAGCACTTTTCTGTGTTAACTTCCACTTTTATGATGGAATGTTATTGTAACAGTGCTAAATATCATCTCTTCGCGCACCCACAAAATTAAATAGGGTAGGAGCAACCAAGTTAAACATAATACTAGTGGATGGACACGTCTGTAAAAAAAAAAAAAAAAAAAATCTGGATCAGACCAGCCAGCACAGAAAAAGGGGACTGGATTTTTTTGTATATAACTGGATGATAATGGAGCACCTGATTCACCAGAAAGAACACGCATATCCAACCTAACATCCTTCTGTCCACCCTTTATCTAACTGCTTCACTGTATGGATTCATAGATAGCCTGGAGCCTGTCCCACATAGTACAAGGCACAAAGCAGGGAGCATAGGGATAAAAACTGCAGTTGCAGGTCAGATGCACAGACACTTACACTACAGGCAGTTTAGAGCAGCCAGTTCATTAACTGTGACTGCAAAACACATGCAAAATGAGGAGAACATGAGAATTCCACATATAATGGGAGTGAAGGCTCGGGCCTGGATGTGTGACGGGACAGATTGTGTATATAATATGTAGCTAACTATTTAGAGATGAGAATGTTTAGCATCATTATGGATATTACAGCTAATTTGTGGATGGGCTCATTAACATAGCAATCGATCCCAGGTCTGTGTTGGCCATTTATACAATATTCAAAATTAGTATAACAATAGTCTAATTCCGGTGATGATACAGCTAATAAATCAGTTTTTATTAGTCAGCTTAAAGAGGGCAGTTATTATTTATTGTTTTTCACACTGCTGAGATGAGAAAATGTCTATATGAGAGTAACTATAGTTGTAATAGTGTATTACACAATAATTCAGGTGTGTATTATTTATTAAATGAGAAGTATTTATCAGTACACCAAATCATCCGAGCTTAAGGTCATCGTTCTTCCTTTGATTTGATTGTGTTCAGAAGGGCAGGAAGGCAGAGGAGGGTCTCTCTGCATTATTGGAAATTATAATTTAAATGATACTTTACTGCATTATTGCAACAAACCTGCTTGAGTCGCAGGGATATTTTATATCTGGAGATACACATATATCAAATGAGTCATCTTCACAATGAGCACAGTAATACTATTCATACTTCAAACATCCTAATAATCACAAAACTAATAAATATTGTGTTTTTAGTGCTATGTAAATATAAAAGGGTCTCACGTCCTGTTATAAACACACCTGTAGATTGCTTGATGATGCACAGGTGTTTACAGTAATTTGCGTTCTAGTAGGCAGGTCAGTTCAGACCCAAACTCATTCCTTTATGTGTCAAACTGACATAAGTATAATGATTTCATTTTTGTGATATCCTATTTTTGATTTTTGGATCATATTAAATATTCATGATTTGATATAAACAGCCGCAGCACTGCACTCAACATCCGAGGAATTTATGAGCTGTTGAGCCGTCTGTATGACTCTATCCACAGCCTCGTCAAAGTCAGTCTTGCTGGTTAAATCAGTCTCTGGTGTTAATATGAGTCTTTACTACAGCTGGCCTTGGTTGCGAGTGCTGTGAAGCCTGTCTGAGACATGCAGTTTGGCATTGAAACATTTCCCGGTATGTAACTGTCAACACAGCCAAAAGCATCAGTAAACTAATGAAAAGGACCAGATAAAACCAACCTACTGTACTTCATTCTGATGCTAAGAATCCTCGGAGAACCTGTCTCTTTGTATAAAACCTTAGAGATTAAGATTGTCATAATAAGCTAAACTCTTTATTCAGTGAAGGTCTTCTTGTGTTTCCATTGCATATACCAAATTCACCATTCTCATTTTTCTTTTCTTTCCTAGGAAAGTACAACGTGCTCTGGAGCACGCCAATGCTTTCCTGATTGAATCACCTTTCAGCTTCACTGATTGCAAGAAAATGGTGACATCAAGAAAGAGTTATATTCAGACCAGTGAGTATAACACTGTATTACACTGCTCACAATTCTAATCATCTGGAAATATTTATACTAAATTATTATTAATATGTTTATTTTCTTGCATTTTGCTTCCATTTTGGCTTTGACGACATCAGATTTCTACATTTTATCTGTAGTAAACAGACGGTTCATATCTTCTATTTACGAACGTTGTGTAAAAGTTGCACTTGAGAAGCAGAAGCAATAATCATGAGCACGTTTTATGAAACTCCCACCTTGGAAATGAAACTCAAGGACATAGAAAAATCCTCAAAGGGTGTTTCTTTCTCTTACTTTAAATCAGTAAAAATCTAATATATTCTCGAAATCATATTATGGAAAACCATGCTTGATGATTAACTTTTAAAAGAATGAGGAGAAAGCAGCAGCAGCAGCAGAGAATAGAGAGAACCCGACTCTCATAGGAAGGGAAGGCAGCAGTACTGACTCTGCCGTGGGCTTGTTTTATTTACCACTTGTGCCTTTGTGACTTAGCAACTGAAGACAGTGTAAACAGTGAAAGAAAGTGAGAGATTATTGCCCAGTATCAAACATCGCAGTGAAAACTGCTTTTCCAGTACCACTGAGATGGCAGATGCCTCCTAACTATCAATCATAACCCAAAAAGGAAGTACAATCGGCCCTCGGTATCTGCAGGGCATTGGGTCCAGCCCCTATTTGAACACCAAACTCTGTGGATGCTCAAGTCCCTTATATAAAACAGCATAATATTTGCATATACCCTATACACTTCCTCCCATATACTCTTAATTGTCTCTCAATCGCATATAATACCTAATACAATGTAAACGCTATGTTAATAGTTGTAATACTGTATTGTTCAGGGAATATATATATATATTTTTATATACATATATTGATCTGTGCTTAGTTCAATACGCGGATGTGGAGCCCAAAGATATGGAGGGCCAACTGTATCCAGTACAGGGAGCCTGTTCAAGGTTGCATACGGCAAAATATATATATATATCAGAGTGCACACTAACAGTTGCACAGGCTATGGCCAATTCACCTAACCACAGTACTGAAGGGGCACGTGTATTCTGCTATCCATGGAGGTTCCTTTCCGCTGCCAAAATAACCCATAGACACTTACACCATCCACGGATATCACATGAATAAAATATTTAACTTCAAGTAAGAACACAATCGATACATATCTCCATTCATCTTCCATGTTGCTTCTCCAGTACAGGTTTGCAATGAGGCTGTCTAAGCACTGAATATGCACTGAAGACAGGGCCGGGATTCCCTGGAAAGGAGGCCAATCCATCACACAAACACTCACACACATTCCCACTACACAAGCAAGGGAAGAACAGACTCTAAACACACTGAGCTGGGCCACGAATCCTGTTTATTGTATTGCTTTGCATTTTTTCTAATTTGATCGAATCTGTAACAGTTGTATGTCAATGAGACTGAATTTTTCGATGAACTCCTGATCAGCATTAGTTTACTGACACATCCTTTTTTCTTACGTATGAACTTGAAATTCACTACCACTTTGACTGGTATCCTTCAATTGCTGATTGCATTATATCAAAGAAGTGAGAAAGAAAAGCATTTCGATGCATCACGAGATCGGGCAATGACACAGCACAATTTGCTGTGTTCTGTGGGCATAAATCTGTCATTATATTGAAATAAAATATGGTGGTTCAGTGGGTGGAGCCGTCACCTCCATGGCTGGGAGCTTGAAAGTGCTTTGAGTGTTTTGAGTCTGTTTTCCTCATGTGGTGAATGTGGGTTTCCTCCAGGTACCCTGCCTTAATCGTGCACTTCAAAGACAAGTAGCTTGAAAAGAAGCATCTCAGAACTATATTTGTCCATCCCCAACCAAGCTGTCCCCATGCTCTGTGTCCTGTGCTGTCTTTGATAGCCCTCGAAACCCTGAACAGCTTAAGCAGCTGCAAGGTGTATGGACAAACATAACATACCCTGTGTTTCTTCTGCCAGTCCAAGATTAATATGTTCCATTTTTTATTTCCTTCTATTTTTCTGAACTGTACTAGATGTACAGATGGCTTATGCTTACTTGTTGAATCCAACATATTATACTTTCAAAATATTGCTTTCATTAGTGCACTGTAATGACTAGAGTAGAATCCAGGTGTCTACAACTGTTTTTCTGGTGACATTTGAAGCACACACACATACAAACAGATTTGTAATTACCTGTATATCTTTGTGGGAACTCACCATTCATTTCTACAAGGAAAACTCTAATCACAACATGATGACCTAAACCCCTACCCAGCCCTAACCTTAACCATATAAGTATCCAAACAAAATACTTTTGCCATTTTTAGTTTTTTGTTTGCATCCACAAATCTTTGTGAGGACCTGAAAAATGGTTCCCACAACTTGAAAATAACAGGTTTTTATTACTTTGTGGGGAACATTTGGTAAAGTTGAGATGCAGAAGGGTTCAATGTATAGCCTAATGCAGATTCAGAATTATCGTCTTTTAAATGTACTTTTAAAAAAGAGGAATTTATTTTGGGGTGTTGTGCAAAACAGGTAAGGATAATCAGTATAATAAGGGATTGACATAACTGGTACGCAAGTACGCCTTCACCTTTAAAAGCGATACATGCGGCAATTGATTATTGTAAGGGTGTGAATGTGTAATATAATATGTGCATTAATGCCGATTTAAGAAGAAATTATTGTTAATTTTAACACATACCGCAAATGAAGTACGAATTAGCATATAAAGGTTAAAATGCATGATAATTTCTTGTCATATCAGCGCAAATGCACATACAATACGTACGCATTCACGCTGTTACCACAACTGATTGCAGCATGTATTGCTTTTAAATGTGAATGAATGTTTCCGTACCAGTTATGTCAATCCCTGCAATATAATTAGTTACATAAAACAAGATAAAATAAAATAATGTGCTTGGTGCAGATAATGTGCATAGTGTGATGCAATGTAGTAGCAGGATCTATAGATGGCCTGGGGGGTGGAGGGGTGTCAAAATCAATGGATGTTGATGAGGGCTAAAAAAAATGGGTTCCTCAGGTGTGTGGTTTTGGTCTTGGAAAAGTTTAAGTTCAGATTGGGAGACATGTCCCCCAATCATGCCATATGCAGAAATTCTCTCATGACACTGCAATTGTAGGCCGTATCAAGGATGGGCAGGAGGCTGAGTACAGGAGCCTTGTGGAGGACTTTGTGGGATGGTGTAGAACCAACCAGCTGCAGCTGAACATCACCAAAACCAAGGAAATGGTAGTGAACTTCAGGAGGTCTGCCCCTCCATTCCTGTCTGTCACCATCGACGGGGTGAATGTGGAGTCTGTCAGTACATACAAGTACCTGGGGGTCCACTTTGACGATAAACTGGACTGGTCTGCCAATACTGAAGCACTTTACAAGAAAGGTCAGAGCAGGCTCTACTTCCTTAGGAGGCTGAGGTCCTTCAATATCTGCAGCAAACTCCTGCTCATGTTCTACCAGTCTGTCATGGCCAGTGTCCTTTTCTATGCTGTGGTATGCTGGGGA
>JAODLC010000045.1:15167243-15192152 GCA_026781145.1 Hippopotamyrus pictus
AAAAAGGGACGTTTCTTTTTTTTCTGATTAATATATATATATATATATATATATATATATATATATATATATATATCTTATTCCTAGACAAAATATTTTATTCAATTTTTCCATATCAGTTAATATCAATAATGATCACAATTTAATTAATTCATAAATCATCACTTTCAATAATAATTCAATATTTATTTACTTTGAGGCCCTATTGATACTTAAAGTTCCCTTAGAATTCCCCTTAAACAGAAAATATAAAAGATGGCACATTGAATGCATTGCAAACTGAAATCTAATTTTAGGAAGTAAATCATACAAATGCATGCGTGTATTCTTTTTTCTCAGAATTCTCTGTGGATTATTGCTGTCTGGATTTCTAACTGAATTTTACTGTGGACTTTCAGTTTGGATTTCGCTGGATTATCCTTAATGAATGGGTTGCTTTGGATCTGCTGTCCCGGTGAGTTGCCCTGTTGTTTCGACTGTGTTGTTGTGTTGTCTTAAATCTGCCTGCTTGCCCTATTGCATTCCTTATTTGTTCAATAAATTCCCCGTTTGTGTTTTTACGACTGTGTCTGCGCGATTGTGCCATTGCTGGTCCTGACAAGCAGTCACAGAGGAAGTAACATCATTTCATATTGAACTTTTATCAAGCATTTGTCATATTCATATCAAGAATTATCTCAATAATTATCGTTGCAGTTTTATGACCCAGCCGTGCTTATTCCAGTATCATACGTACTCTCATCTATCTCATCTAACATAACAAACCAACATGTTTCTGTTGAATCAAATTCATCTGAAGTATTGAATGATGACAAATGTTGTACTAATAAGTGAAATGTTGTTAGCCATGCTAAATTCCTGTAGTCCTAATACATTTTACAGAAATTTTCTCTTGAGTGTGAGCTACATGAGCAGAGATCTATGTGATGGTCAGAAAGTACACTCAAGCCTTCGCTTAGAGTGCAGAACACATGAATTTCAGAATCTGTGAAAATGAGGATTAGAGTCGGCTATCTGGGCAATGTTTGAGAGCCAGGCTAATTCAAGCTGGTTCTGTTGATTTCATTTGTCATTTTGAAATTAATGGGTGTACTAAAACAGAGAATAGAACAGTGATACTTTATTAATCCCCAAAGGGGAAATTCTCTTTTCCCCTACCCTGTCTTGCTTTCCATGAGACACACACACACACACACACACACACACACACACACACACACACACACACACACACACACACACACACACACACACACGCACACACACACACACACACACACACACACACACACACACACACACACACACACAGGTGAGAGCAGCTTGTGGATCATAGCACAGGGTCAGCCAGCGTGCAGCACCTCTGGAGCTGGGGGTTAAGGGCCGTATTCAAGGGCTCGCAGACACATGACTATTCTGCTGAGGCTTGGACCAGCGACCTTCTGATCAAGGTCACTGAGGCTGAGCCACACTAAGCCGCACACTGCCCCCAGGCTTGGAAATATGGAAAGATCAACTTCCAAATTCTTTAAATGGCTTGGTATATTCATGGTGGTGTATAAGGGTACTGGATGACTGACCACTCAGAAGCTATACCATTCTTTATGGGTCTAGTCTCTCTGGAACATTCCTGCTAAGCATTCCACTTCATCACTGGCCAGCACTATCTATGGCTCCCTTCTTTGCCCATTATTTTTGTCTCCAGAAAAAGAAAAATAAATAAATCAGGGCTGTTCTATTCTTTGTATCACCTTTATGTAGATAAATCCCTCATCCTCTAGAAAGAGGCTGGGTTTTTCTTCAGTTGGCATCCAGATGAACTTAAATTTATCATTGTCTTTAGACCAACTCATTTTGACTAGTTTCACTGTGGTCCAGACATTGAAAAGGAAAATCTTTGCAAAACAATATACAATCGTCTTGATAACTGGTACAACAATGATTATATTCTGCCCTGTTTGACAAGAGCAGACTTCCCATAAAGAAAGTACAGATAGGTACCTGGGGCGCCCAAGAACCAGAGGCTCATAAAATTTCCCGTAGTTACTTTTTATGAGTATACAATAATACTTATAGTACAATATCTGTTATTAGAAACCCACCCACCCCACGGTTGTCCAGTGTTCTTTTCGCATTCATGCCTAGTGGTAATGGTATTGGGCTTGTGTTTCACTGCCAAGCAAATGACACAAGTAGCAGATACAGAAGAAGAAAACTGTGCTACAAGACCAACATTACCACTCCTCCCATGTCTCCTGCTATGGCAGCGGTGTCAAACTCAATCGCACAGGGGGCCAAAACTCAAAGCAGGCCGAACAGGATAAACATTTATTTAACAGACTAAAACTAAATGTTTTTTCAATATAAATATGAATTGAAACAGACAGGATACAATATTATTCTAAAATAAATAAACTTAAACTTAAAATAACTTTTTATTATTTTAGTATTTTGCTCTGCATAAAAATATGTCCTGTCAAAATTATACAAATTCACAAAATGAATATTCTGCAAAAAAACTTGAAAATATAAATAAAAATTGTGCTTTTAAGTGAAAGTTAAAATAATAACAAATCGAAACACTCCTTTTTCTTTGCTCTTATGCCATTCTGTCAGAGCTGGATGCTTGGCATCTTTTCTTGGCAACAAGTTCGTTTATGTTTGGGGTAAGGTTCTGTGTTGTGGAGTTTCTCTCTCAGCCACATTAGCTCCACACATAAGACACACGGATTTACCAGCAATGTCAGTAAACATATACTCAGCCTCCCACCGGTTTTGAAAGGCTCTGTTTTCAGAATCAGTTTTTCTCTTGGCCATTGATAGAGGCTAGCTTTGACTTGAAATTAGGATTGTATACGTCAACAGATGCTTGATTGATCTGACGTAACTGACGCGGGAATGATCTCACGTAGCCTATCATTCAGCAGCTGTTGCGTTGCATTATGGGATTTGTAGTTTGTGTGTTATCGGCACTTCATATCGCCGGGCCACTATAAAAAAAAAAAAAAAATGATCTTGCCGGCCGGGTATAATTGTACACTGGGCCGGATGTGGCCTGCGGGCCTTGAGTTTGACACAGGTGTGATAGAGTATTACTGTAGACACAATGTGCAAAGATGTGGAACAAACACAAGAAAGTAGTAATGAAAACCACAAAAGCAAAGTAAGAACTTCAGACTCTCTCAAAAGTAACTTAGCTGTTCCAACTGGCGCTGCCTTCTAGCATGGGTGGAGTTATTTCCAAGTAAGTCACAGTAATATTACAGACATCTATGATACTGTCCAGGGGCAGACTAAAGGGAAAAAAAACAATGGTTAGACTTGTTAAATCTACCGTTCCCACCGATCAACTAGAAAATTAAACCAATAACAGCCCTGTGAATACTGCTGCTACCAGGTAAATTACTGGCGTATAATTTTTAATTAATTTCTCATTGGTTGCTTCAGCCTAGGGGCCCCAGAGTGGTTTATCTGCCCCTGCTGTTTGAATGTTGCAACTGTCCCTTTGAACAAAAGATTTGCCCCTAAAATGAATAAGGTCCATATCACTGAACAGAAAGTTGATGCTGGTGATGAAGGGTATGTTCCCATGTTTGATCGGCAGCCCTGGACATCTTGAACAGAGCTGATAACTGGACAGTGAAGGACGTGATGAATGCTGCATCACTGAGTAACAGGGTAAGGAGTACAACACGCCTTGGGTAAGGTGGACTCAAGTCACACAGAAACCTTTTTTCCATGTTGGACACAGCACTAATGGTCAACAATGCTATTTGATGTTGCCATGGTATTATTAGTGAGGATGGATAGCAATACATCATTGATTAGTACCAGTAAATCATTACGTCTATATACTCCTTTGTCGCTATGCCTCTTGCTCTCTTTCAGCTGTGTGGCATGCAGACCAACAAAATGACATACAGTATGTACTTGCTATTCCTAAATGTTAGCACATTTTTTAAATCTAAAAGCTGATCTGCTCAAATAATAACCAGTCCTATCAGAATGGAAGCATCTCAGCTTGTGTACCTGGAGACTGGAAGGCAGGTCATGGCTATGTAAGCTCTTCAGACACTCACACATTCAGACACGAAGTAATTCCGACTAGACAAAAATATCTCATCTACACCTATTATAAGAGGAAACATATTATAAGAGGAAAGACCTACAGCATCAATACATATATATATATATGTGTGTGTGTGCACATACAATTTTATTTTTGATGTGTGTTTCAATAACATCCACACGTACAATAATGCAAAAAATGGACCCAAATCGCAACTAAAAGTTGTTCATACACCAAACTCATGATGGAATAACCTTGACCTCTCCCACTTTTTCTGAATGCCTGTGAGATCTCATGAATGAATTTTTAGGCCTCCTTACGGCCATTGCATTGATATCGTTCTTGTAAAATCCCCCAAACCATTCTGTTATTCCCTGCTATTTAAAATTCCAGACACAAAGCGGGCTTCGAACTGTATGTTTTTTACACTCTCTTTTATATCCCTTTGATTGTTTAGCTAACGGGCAATATTGCACAACGTCAGTATGCAATGCATGTTTTTATGGCACTGGCCAATGGGTTTAATTTCTCTAGAGAGATAGCAGTAGTGATTTAGACGCTATAATGGCTGGCAGAAAGTTAATTGCCGCCACCTCCGACATGTGGAGATGCAATCAGAGTAGGTCTGACTTGCGGCAGAATGCCTTCCTCTTTATTGGGCTGTTAAAACCGTAGTGAGGTCACACTTACAGTCTGCTGTGTGCATTGTATCTATGTGTGTAATAAAACAACAACAAGTTGTTATACAGTTGGGTTTATTTCAGGGACACAGCTCTCGATTCACGCAAACATTTCATCTACTATATTTGCAATCAGAAATGACACATCAAAACTAAATGAAATGTTTAATAGCATAGCAATCCAGTTTTCTTCTTCAGTCAACATCACAAGCCGCATGATTGCTCCAAGTCCTACATCCCTGTCACTGTTTTGACAACTTTCACGCTGGGAGGATTCAATAGGTAGAATTAAATGGTAAATAAGCAGCTGACAGTTTAGCGACCTCTTCGAATGGCAGTGTCACCAGACACAGCTACGTCTTCACAGTGGCTTTAATAAGCTTGTCATTTTAGTCCTCACAGTTAGTGGAGGGTATTAAGCTATTAAGCTTTGAGCCATGGCTTACATTAGCTTACATTCTTTTAAATCTGCAGGCCATCACTGGGTTCAAGTTCATTTGCAGGAATGCATAGAGATTTTTTTTAACTCCTTGAAGTATATATTAAATCATCTAAACAAATAACATCCAGCTCTTCTCATAGTTGCTGGTTTTTTTAATGTCTCTTGCCATACAACAACACTGTCTCAATAAACCCACTGCACACTGTATAGTACTGAAAACATCAATTTGCTTAGAAATTTCACTACCTATTCTACTTCCCTTTTCTTTGTTTGTTTGCTTGTTTACTTACTGTGTAAGCCAATGATGGGACGGCTGATGTGGTACTTAACAATCATATTGACCTGACGGTTAGTGGCTAAGTTTGCATTGTCCTATTTAAACAAAAACACCGTCAGTGGTGGGTCCTTGTAGTCTCTCATTGGTTCTGGGCCACAGATTACATAATTAAATTTTAAAGGATCATAATAATTTGTTCAATTTAAATATTTAATTGTATAATTTTATTATATTATTTAACTTATTATAGATATTTATGTATTTATGTATGTATATATCTACTGTATATATATATATATATGTATGTATGTATGTATGTATGAATGTACGTCCAAAGTGATATACAAGCAGAGGCAGATACTTCTCAGGATTGTGGTTGGGCTGTACTTCCATTGAATGCCAAGTTAAAAGTGTAAGCAGCATCAGAGCAACAAGTAACACTTTCCTTGAGGGGGATACATACTTAGTAGTGACTCAGTTACTACTGAAGACCAGATCACCAACAATTCTAGTAGCTACTTCAGATAAAAGTGTCATGATTCATTAATTGTGATCAAACATGAGATTAGTATTTCACTTGTGTCATTCATGACTTGTTCCTTCAGTAGTTGACAAAGGTTTACAGAATTAACAGCTATAGTAACAATTATAGTAACTTCCTGAGATAAAAGATTTCACTGTCTGTTAACAACGAACAAACATGATATCAGTATTTCACTTCTCTAATTCATTTTTTGTTTCTTCAGTAGTTTCTTCAGTAGTTGACAAAAGTTTACAAAATTAACAGATTTAGTAACATATAACGTAAGCAATAACGTAATATATTATTTGTGCCCCCTCAAGTAAAGTGTTACCAAACAACAGCTATAGAACACCTTCAAACACCTTCTTTAATTGGTAACGCTTTACATTAAGTGCACCTTCATTAAGCATTCATAGAACATTCATAAGCAGCATGCAAGTACACCTTATAACTTAACATTCCTTAACAGCTTTAATATACGTTAATAACAAACATTATATAATTATTATGTTTGTTATAATTGTTACATTAATTGTTATTAATGTATATTACATCTGTTAAGGGATGTTGGGATGTTAAGGTATACATACATGATGTTCATGAATGTTTTATGAATACTTAATGAATACATTATGAAAGTGCACTGAGCGGTATATGAATGCAATATAAAAGGATTATGAAGGTGAAGTTAATGTAAAGCGTTACCCTTTAATTTGACATATGCTGTGATTTTGTCCCAACAATTTGGTGTCATTTTGGTCTTTGGAGGTTTGTAAGGAGAGGGAGTAAAAATGCTTTAGCAGAAGGTCAATGACAGCAGCACCAAAAATAATTGATGATATTTTTCTTTTATGAGCCATTAAAATCAAAAAGGCCACTTTGCTGTTCTGCTGTTGTTGTGGACCAAAGTCTTTTACAAAATATGCTTCTGTTTTACAATGATTTGTAATAGTTACTAAATAATGTTACGGAATGGAGTATTTTCCATCTAACTTTCTTACCTTTTGTTTGGCCTGATTTCTCTGAACAGTCCCAGTGAAAAGTCCCTGTCAGCAGCAGCTTAACTATAATTCAGCATGTCTGCTGAAATATCCACAACCTAAATTTAAAATTAGACAGTATAGCAAAATGATTAGTCAACACGCACTTCATATTGCTCTGCATTTTTTAAGTATCTTGCATTCAGATCAGATTGATGGTTGACATGATAGATGGTTGGCACATGAAGACATTTTGAGCTCAGGGTGCTGAAAATCGATACGATCAACAGACTTTACTGAAGTTCTTTCGTAACAAAGGTGACTAACAACAGCCAACAATGTAGTCTTCTTGGAGAAATAATCAAAAAGTCTCCTCTGAGGCATAGGGAGATAATGTAACACTCTGTTTTTCTGTCTACCACCATCAACTTGAACACCATCGGCACCCCCTACTTCCTGAACCACTGCTGAGCTGAGCACCATAGCAAATAACTTTCATTTCTGTATCAGATGTGCAGGTTACCTATGGAAGCTTTAAAACAGAATCACAAGATTAATTTTTCTATTATGAGAATGGCCTTCAGCACTGGCATTCTTGGCCTTAGCATCCACAGGGACCCATCTGTACACATCATTATATGGATGTATATAGAAATGTGAACTAATTGGCCCAAATCTAAATCCTTTTTTGTTCAATGGAGCAAAAGTGCCTGTAACCTTTTTCTCACTAGTTTTATATTATATTGTAGAATATATTTATATTCAATTTCTGTGTGAAAGAACAT
Organism: Hippopotamyrus pictus; assembly: GCA_026781145.1. Lineage (NCBI taxonomy): Eukaryota > Metazoa > Chordata > Actinopteri > Osteoglossiformes > Mormyridae > Hippopotamyrus > Hippopotamyrus pictus. Next base: position 15,175,000 of record JAODLC010000045.1, read on the forward strand.
AAAAAAAATAAACAGACAGATGACCAGTCAGCTGGTGTTTAGGTGGTTAATCTGCTTCATTATCCCCTGCTTTGCTTACCACTGACCTTTTATAACCTCTTTCATTTTCAAATCATAAACATTTCAATGTGAAGCTCATGCCAAACATTTACATTAAAAATAACCAAATGGGACATTAGTTTTGCAAAAAAAAAATCAATAATATCTTTATATAAATATTCATTTGCACTTGTACTTTGGCTAATGCACATGACTATAAAAACAAAATAAATATACTAATATAGCATGCTTTAGCTGTATCAATATTTGTAATTTAGAGGCTGTTGGTAGAACACTTTGTGGTCACCAGGTCAGTGAGGAGTGGTGACTTGTGCTTGGCATTTATGGGGGCTAAGTGAGTATTTGGCAAAGAGAGACACTAGCCATAGACTACACCTATAAAAGTTTTCACCCAGTCGTTTTCCCCTCTGCAGAGAAATTGAATAAACATCTGTGCATTGGTGTGCATCTGGTCAGGAAATCAAAATAAATCTAGATTTTGAAAATGTATGCATGCACACTCTTTGAATTACTCACTAATGATCCATATATACCCGTTATAATTATTATGAGTCCTACTGTTATAAATAGTAATTTAAAATGTATTTTTACACATTCAGCAAATTCTCCCCAATTTATCTGAGTTTGCTCGCATAGCATGACATCGCATGATACGGCATAATAAGAGATACCACACAATTTTTTTTTGTTCACTTTATTCTGGAATATGAACAATATTTTATCATATTCAAATGTGTATGAAAAAAGGTAAGTCACTGGTTTTTAAAAAGCTAAATACAATAAGCATTGGATCAAGGCACATACAAGACTGGCCAAAGGGCATACAATGCACTTTGGTTTTCAGTTGTAAAAGACAAATAACTGTGATGCCTGACAACAAAAAGTGCATGAATTAAAAAAGGAGCAGATTACAAAAAAAAAAGACACTTGACAATGTTGCAAAGAAAAATGCAGCTTTCTGTGATGGTTCCTTTTCGTCCCAATTACAGTAAATTTAAACTCTGGAAGATAACATCAGCTGAAATGTTCTGCCTCTTTGAATGTTTAACTGCAGACTTTCACCCATTCTGATACTAGTAAATTTAACAGAATAAATATTTATGAATTAAAGCTCAAAATTTGCCAAATGCTTTCTACATCTTTGTTAAGATAACAAAATTTTATTTTTGTATTTCTTTAGATGACATGGGTGGCTGTTCCTGTCTTTTTCACTATTACGTTTTTTTCTCATGTTGTGTATATATAAAACATAACCTTTAAAAATCCTGTGCTTTTGCTAGTTTTGCGGTGAACTGACTCAAATTGAAAATGTCTGATTGTTCAACACATTAATAAAAACCCACTTTCACAGTTTACAAGTCATGATATTTTAGCTGAACATTAACCTTTAACCTTGAGAATACAATACAAATTACTACAAATTTCTAAAATATATAAGTGCAGTTGGTCACATAACACCGACTGCTTTCTAAACCTGCAATCTAAACCTTTCCTCTTAATAAAAAAAGTTTTTAAATATAAATATGGCAAATGTAGAGAACATTGCTACTTCAATCTGTCAAATCCAGTGTTTTGCAAAAAAAACTAATAAGTTCAGATCACATTTATTTTATACAATGGTTTTACATGGATATTCATTATCATGAATGAGCATTATCTAAGTCTGGTATCCCACTGTCTCTGTAACTTCTGTTGCATGTCTTTTCTCTTTCTGGGATCTTATACAGACTCAAGCCATTAGATGGGAAAATTGTATGTATCATAAACTCCTCCTTAGATGTGATGCCATGATTGATTGGTATCATTTGAAACGACGCATCTCTGATTTCCAGGATCGTGTTGTCCTTCTTAGTTCCTGCCTCTGCATAGTCATCTTTTCTTCTCCGACCCTTATTGTAGTTACAGTGTCTTGAGAATTGAGACCCATTCCTGTGGACGTACCATGCCACCAAAGCTACAGTGATGATTAACAAGAAAGCACCGGCTCCTCCAATTATTGTAACTAAATGTACACTAAAATTTTTATAAAGCTCCTTCTCCTGCTCCCGGTTCAGGGTTGTTGTGGTTTTGTATGCCTTTTGAGATCCCGTTTCTGTTTCTATACAGACAGGTGTTTCATCAGACAGATAAACGTTACTGGTATCCATGGGAACCATGCATATCCTATATGGAGATTCTGGCTCTAGAGCAGTCAGCAAATATTCAGTCCTTTCTCCTTGGACTATAGTCTCGGTGATGGACCCAAATGCAGAGCTGTGTCCCATCTTCAGCCAACTAAGCCGCAAGGCAGTCATTGGGTGTGCCACTTTCCAGGATATTTGCACAGTCTCTGCGCCACGGGACTTAACACTGAGGGTAATGATTTTGCTGCCTGAGGGAGTGGTGCTATGATAGTGATTGCTGAGATCAGGTCCCTTGACTACAGGTCTTTTTGTCACAAAAACAGGCCATTTTCCTCGAGAAGGGGGTGAAGTGTAAAACACAGTGCTAGTGTCCAAAGTGGGAAGGATTTCTGTGCAGTCAAAAAGATCGGTGGGAAGGTCCTTGACAGCCATTCCCTTGACTTTGTCAGGGCTCTGGCACATCAGGCCACGAACGTTGACCTTAGCGGGGAGCGTACGCAGCCAGTCCTGCACCCACTTCATCCTGCAGTCACAGTACCACGGGTTATTGCGGAGCAGCAGCTGTGTGATATTGTCCAGGTCATCAAAGAGGCCCCGCGGCAAACTGCTTAGGTTGTTTCCAGAAAGATCCAGCCGGTAAAGCTGTCGAAGGAAGGCAAACGCCCCCACTGGCACCACGTTGATGTGGTTGTCCTGAAGTTGCAGCTTCTCCAAGCTGGCGCTTGGCAAATTAGCAGGCGGCGCCGTGAAGGAGTTGCGGACCAGTGAAAGCTCTGTGAGGTTGATCAAGTTCACGAAAGCCATTTCTCCTATTCTCTTGTTGTTCAAGAGATTGCCATCAAGCACCAGTCGTTTCAGATTAATGAGGTGCTGCATGGCTTCCTCGGAGATGGATGAGATGCGGTTGTCATCAAAACGGAGCTCTTCAATGCTCATAGGAAGTCCTAATGGAATAGAGCTCAGATGATTCCGGGACAAGAACAGCAGCCGGAGATGGTTGCTGTCCCGGAAGGCTCCTTCCTCAATGCTGACAGCAGATACGGAGTTGTCATCCAGGTGTAGTTCCTCAATATAGGGGATCTGTGCAAGTGAGGCATAAGTGATAGCCCGAATATTGTTCTCTTGTAAATGCAGCTCCTTGACATTTATAGGAAGGTTTGTGGGGAACTCATCAAGATTGTTGCAATAAAGATAGATCTTCTCTACCTGGGTGAGGCTACGAAGTTCTGTAGGTATGCCAGAACTTTTAATACGATTGTTCTGCAAGTACAGTATGGTAGCATCTTTTGGTATGCCCAGTGGGATGGAGGTAAGATCTCGATCATTGCAGTAGACAAAAGTTCCATCACATCGGCAGGCGGATGGACAGGAAGGGGAGCTCACTGACTGACTGTTCTGGCTCAGAAGTAGCCCAATTCTGATCAGGAAGAAGAGACAGCTGTTGTACTTGCAGACCATTCTGAATGTTTGCTAGCTGGCCCCTCCCACACTGTCCAAGAAGAAAACACACAACACAAGATTATTACTTCACTTACTTCATTTCAAATTCTGTTACTGTTCTTTGTTGAATTATTCATTTTATTTTTAGCCTCTCATTTATATAATTGTCTTAGGTAATACCTAACTTGCTGACATTGTGTATTTCCTATATATGATTTTAGGCAAATAAAAAAATATTGGTTAATGATGTTTTATTATTACTGCAAAATTCCAACATTATGTCAGTCAAACTATGTTAGCTTAGCCATTTCAAAACCTATCCTCAAGGTCCTGCATCACTCATTTACGCTATGCTTGCACCTTTGCAGAAGGTTTGTCAGTACCCCCATAGGTAGATGAAATGATAGATTATGTGTGCATCAGACATGTGCATTAACACATAATGAAAGTAAGATGTAATTTTTTTGCACCCCCCACCAAGGGGCAAACATTGAACTCCATCAATGCCCCAGTATTTGCAATAACCATCTAGTATATCAGTGTTTTTGTTGACCATCATGTTTGCCATATCAATACCTCAATAAAACTATATGACTAAGTCAATTAAAATGAGATGGTGGTGAAATGTAATGAGTACATGGATGGAATATATGGTTGGGCTGCTCTTATGGAGCGCTTTGGGAAACAAAGTTAGGTTTTCTAGCAATATATCAATGACGGTGAACAAGAGGAATTGTTAATGCATTTTTGTTGTGTGACTGTTCATTTGCATATATTCTAGTGTTATGTTTTTCTACGCAAACGCGTACTTACTACCTCGATTAACAGCTCTAAACATTATCTTTGACTGCTTAGAATGGTAAAACAGTACTGTCTGTATAGTTACTGTTGTGTATCATTTTGTTTAATTTTACCACCTTTAACTAGTTGTGTAACTGGAAAATCTAACTTGGACAAGCTAGGCAAATTAATATTCGTCATCAAAATATTCTAGCTGCTAAAAAGCATAGACATTAAAATAAAGTCAATACGTTATGTAGAAAATGATTTTACTCTGCAATTCTGTTTATTTCCTTTGTAAGGTGAATACATTATGGAATTATGGTGAAAGACACAATAAAACCCACAATTATAATATGTTGATGTGAAATTTTATCCTTATGGTAAATGATTAATTAACAATATTTGTCTGTAAAAAAGGGTTAATGAAAATTCTCATGTTTGGGCAGTAATTAAATTCCATGTTATAGATGTCTGTTTTAACAATGGTTTAAATAGCAAAGAATATATAGATATAGCTACTAAATGTAACATGTTAAAATAATTTGTTACACGTGTTTCCTTTTTAACAATACATGACATACACAAGAAAGTAATGCGAATGTTTAGGTCTTCTGTCTGAAATCACATTTCATTTACGTCACAGGAGTAGTTGTAACTAATATATACAAATATTCATATATAAATATGTACCTTTGCAGAAGGTATTGGTATATATATATATATATATACTCCATGACCCTTATCAGGATAACTAATAATAACTGGTTAGATAGATAGACATGCATAAATTACATGACTTTCATTTCATGATAGTGTTAATGATAGCATTCATTTAGGTAGTGATTTTTGTTAAAAATTGTATAATTACCATATTATATTTCAGTATAATCACAAAAGGGACTATTATTTCACGTACCTTATTGAAGATGCGAATCCTAACAGCGTGGATGTCCAATTGCAATTTTCTTATCTTGTAAACTTTTACCTTTTTTTCTTAAGCATACTTAATTAGCGTGGTCTGGGGTCCCTTTGGTTGTATCCTATTTGCACCAGTGGCCTTTTGACTTGTTCCCCCGCTTCTCGGCATTCATCCCTCACAAAGGTTTCTCCATGCTGCATAAGCACATAAAAGCACCTCTGCTTGATGACGAACCTCAAGCCTCCAGCTCCTGCACAGAAGAATGTGATTTGCGGAATATTAAAGCCCTTGTGCTTGTAGAATCCTTTTATTGGTGGGGCTAGCAGACGTGACACAAATTATACCCTTTGTATCTTTTCCAAGGGTCCACTCTGTGAAGCGGACAAGGACAGCACCTCCTGTCTCACATCAGGGGGACCATTCATGTTCCTGGGACCCAAACACCAAGCTGCAGTGTGCAGTCGAGGATCCAACTATATATCTACCATAGGACTGAACTAGCGCTCCTTGTACTGATCTTCAACCCTTGCATTTCCCCAGTGTGCCTTTCTCCTGGACTGAGCTAGATTCCGTACTCCAAAATGGGTCTTCACGGCAATGCTTTCTTCAGCTCAGCAATTCTTCGCAGATACTCTCTTGCCATTACTCCACCCTTCGCCACACGGCAAAGGCCGAGTACGGAGTCACGGAGCCGTGCCTTCAGATATGCAGCGTGGTCGGAGATGCTTCCCCATGTCCGCTCCTTGAGTCAGTCTCTGAAAGAACAGTGTGTAAATTTGACAAAATTAGCAGTGCTGCTCTTTTGAGGTTGAAGAAAGCAAAAGGAAAATTATCATTTTTCTTGCACTTCAGTGAACCTGAAAGGTCAAAGCTGAATAGTTGATTTCTGGATGGGATTTTGATGTGGATATTTCTGTGAGAATTAGGGAAGGTGTGGCTATCACAAGGGAAAATGTCAGGTGATTTTTTGCATTGATGAGTTCCACCATTCCTCATTTCTTTAAAAGGTATAATTGCCATGCTAAATTTTCTTTGGCCCCAAGAAAACAGCCTATATTTATATGCACTTAAACAGTCATTTTATTTGTTTCCTTCTGCATGGCATTGAACTCGAAAACGAAAACCACTAATAAACTAGGATTCTCTGCCCAGTTCCTGTCTCAGGTCATTCTTCTCACTGTCCTGACCAAAGGGGTTCTCTGTAATTAAGGTTAAAAGGACATAGGTGAACATTGTTGAGAGAAGAAATATATATATCTCTGTCATAGTTGGAAGACGCATTTTGCCTTGAACCTTTCGCAAACTGAAAAAGGTCAGCCAGTAAACACCACTGCATTTATTAAAAATGGAAATTCATAGACAGAGGGACATAGCTTGCTTGTCATCCTCCAACTAGTAATTACCATCTCCAGACAGGGCATCTAAAATGGCTGCGAAATCATAAGTAGGTGCACAGACTAAAAGGTAGGGTATGAACTAGGGAATTAGTGCTATTTTCTACCCTCATCCCTTCTAATGCTGATAGTAAATAAAAACAAAATCACTGCGTATCAAAACGATTTTAGTTTAGGCTTGGTTTCAAGGTATAAATGTGGTGTAACCTGAGAATGTCCTTTCTGGAAGCCTGCAGAGTTTATGAAAATCTTTTCATCGGACAGCATACAAGTGAAATTTCTAGCTCTTGTGCTCAAAAGAGAAAATGTTAAAATCTTCATGATGTATCTAATCTAACAATGTTTTCCAGATACTGAAATAAGCTTCTTCTTTGCATCCTGATGATTTCCTTGACATATAAAATTATATGAATTTATTATATAATTCATATGCAATGAACTTTCTTGCTTACTTCTTAGCTTATGAACTATTATTTCACAATTTAAAATACGTATTTTTAATTGTCTTGCTGCTGTTTTTAGACTTTGCTAACGTAATGCTCATATTGAAATTACATTCCTTGTATATTTATAATATACCGTATACTTATATTTTAAATGTAACATGCACCCCATTCCCTATGGTACATAAACAGACTTCATGTTATACAATTGTCTGTTCAATGTATTTAATTAGAGATGATTTGGGTATGGACTTATTTAACTTTTATCTGAATGCTGAATATAGCAATATAGAATGGAACTCCACTCTTCTCTAGCACAATAACTTTCTTCCTGTAATAGAAGAGAACCATACATGTTTGAAATAAAATGCATCTCATAAACATATGTTTAGACATGATAATTAGGGGGCAGAGACAGGAACTCTGTTGAGGAGAGTGGTTATGGGAAGACAATTTTCTTAAAACACATTTGCCTTTTTTGGTGCAGGCAATGGAATAATTGGAAACAGAAACAAAAAAATTAAAATGATTTAAAAATCCAGTTCATGCTGCACTCTCCCCTAACATAGTGCATTTTGTGTTTATTTTAATTGCAGGGAATCATAGTTAATGAGTCTGTCATCACTCTGTTGGACTGTGGTGTTGTGGAAAGCTAAAAAAGGGGAAAATTATGGCGTAGATGTTAATTTACAGAAATAAACCGACTGATAGTGTTCTGGACATTTATAGAACAGGTCTAGATTTTGAGGTCAAGGTAAGCATTTATTTGTTCACTCACTCATCACATAATTGAGACCGAAACTTGTTTGTCTTAACACTTGTACACAAACTAGCTTTACACAACAAACCATTTGGAAAGGTTTCTGAATATATATTCTCTGCTGAGGCGAAAAAAACTGACTCAGAAGGAGGTTCTACCCTGAAGCCATTAGACTACTGAATGCATAATTGACAGTTCAAATGTATTATTTTCTCATTTATTCACCTGACAGTTTTTGGTCTGTGTTGCACATCTCTGGTTTTCAGCATCATTTATTTAATTAATTAATTTCATTTTTATTTACGTTTTACGTAATAACGTTCCTATTTCATTTATCATATTGTTTCCCTTGACGTTATTTTGCATTCACTATTTATCATAGTGGAGCTGACCTCCTTATACTTCACTGCAGGAGTGTGACTATATACCTTGCATGTGACAGGTAAAACCCTTGCATCATTGAACCCTTGAATATGTTTGGCCCAAGGTGGCTCTCCGGAAGGATTGCTGGAGTCATGATGAGTGAGGACTGCGTTTCTAACTAGTAGGATAGTCATGTCTTTGCCATAGACATCATACTTCCCGTAATAGCCTTTAAAATTAGACAGAAGGATCCTAAATGTGTTTAAGTGAATTAGAAGTATTTCATGGTTTTTGTGTATTAAAAGCCTACCTGGTAAATGCAATTGTGCCGCATTGTATTTTCAGGACATAGTTTTTCTTCCAGTTTGCACACGGACATCTCAGTGAGTATATCTGTGTATATTACACAGATCAGTTCAGGTTAACTGAAACTCAATGAGAAGTGTAATGCATCTATGGGATTTGAAAAGTGGTGGAATGTTTTGCTATCTAGAAATGTGCTGTTACTTGCACTGCGCTACTTTTCAAATGCAGTTTTTATGAGTTAATTTAAGTGCTTTCAAGATGTGACGTGCTTTTAGTCTTGTTTCGTTTTATTAAGCAAAGTGGTTTACAGGTCACTGTGACTTTATACGGAGATGCTAAGATTCCAAACTCAAATAAGTAAAAGCCTCCTATAAACGACATCTCAAATAAACCCTCTGAACAGGCTGCTGGTACATTAGTTTTGTGGGCATATTTTCTTTGAGAGTGTGGCATACCCCGTGAGGTATTCTGAATGATGGAAAATAAGCAGACATATACTTAAAAATCTCATTTTATTGCACATAATCTCTATTGCTCAAGTTATTTTAACAGGGTTTGATGTCAATGGCTAAGAAAGTCATCCAGGTAGATTTCATTTAATCCTTTCTGCCGGAAGCTTCTTTCTATACTACACTCTATGAATGATTTTCTGGATTCCGGTCAGTAGTGGTCGGCATTGCAGATTCCTTGTCACTTTAGCTTACAAGCTACATGCTAGAGACTAACTACTAGAAAATATAGCCCAATGATATCTATTCAGTTGAACCACAGAGCATACTTTCAAATAGCGACTGAAGTCATGAATAGCATTGCATTTTTAATAATAACAAAGGGAAAAAAATCAGACAGTGACTCAGCAGAAATAACCGAAAATCTTAAATTACTGTATTATCACTGGAGGTTGGGAGAAGAAATTATTAAGATCTTCAACATCTTCTACTATACTTTGAGATAAACTATTCACTGTTCCTCCAAGACATAATGATCCATTTTTTTAAACTTTCAGAAAAATTCAAAATATGAGAAGTACGAGAATCTCGTGACAGTAAGTATATTGCATAGACTATTACAGTGATCTGAATGTGTATTAAAGAGATAAAATGTAAACAGTTTCATTATTTTATCAAAATCAAGACACCACATCTTTTTTTCATAATATAGTCACTTATCTAATAAGCTATCATAAATATCTACAATGGGCTGTTTATAATTTAGTGTAATTTAATAATTTAGTTGTCAAAGAACAGGAGAGTTTTTATGCTTCCGTAGCTGTATCGTTTAATAGGTTGCCTGCAGTTCTCAAATCTAGACCTTTAGGAGAACATTTATGGGGGACAATGTGATCATATCTGAATCGTTTCTCCATCTGCTGTCTGACACACAGAGATCTACATGGTGCAGGAAGAGAGATAGAACCAATTGCAAGAAAGACATGTCCTTCCCTAAATGACTCTAGGGGGCACTAGTGCAGTGGTCAGCCAAGAAACCCAGGCCAACTTCAGTCCTCTTCCCAGCTATATTCTGCTAGAATGGTTTTCCTCACAAAAAACCTGGCAGTTCTTGAGTGTTTTTCCCTTTCAGTATCAACAAGTTTAGGACTGAAGAATATACATTGTTCCCTCTCCTGCAGGTATACATTTTGGTTAGCGTTAATGACTTGGGTATATCTAGAACCATGCAAATGTATTTTATAAGGTATTAGACTGGATATCAAATACTCACCCTGCATAAGTGAGAAATATGGAGAATACAATAAAAATAAGATTACTGTCATTGTCCCAATAAAAAAAGCTGTGTATTTATAATAATATTATTCATCAGCAATGCCTGTCATACCTCTATCTCAAGCTGACATGATTGAAAAATTAAATTGTGTGTCAGAAACTCATTTGTAATGATCCCAACAAAATGGTCCCTAGTCGAGCTGAACAATAGGAAAATATGTTCAATAGTGTAAAAAATACATGTATATATTAATTTACCTATTCACCGATAAAAGAAAGCCTTTTCAAACCAATATTTTCATTAATTAAACAGAATGTTTCTGCCTTCAGTTTGTGCAGCGGACAGAACATAAATTCACAAATGCAGAATGCTAAGTTTGAGATTAATGAAGGACTCAATTAATAGCACTGTATTCATCATTAATTTTGATATGAATGAGACTGTTGCTGCTGTATTTGCTTTTCTCATTATACTTAATTTGGTATTATAATTTTCTTTACTAATGAAAACAGGACCCTATCTCCTATGTCTCATCACCCTGTAAAATATCTGAATATGTATGAATGTATGTTAACATTCAGAAGCTGCCATGATATTTAATATATTTATTGCTTTATTTATAAAGTTCAATATGAAGACAAATATCAATGATGCTGTTATACATGCATAAATATTTGGGTTGAAAAAGATGCACCGCCTTTTAAAATAAGCCTTTCAAATGATTGTGCATAAGGCAAAGATCAGTAGATATATTTAATGTTTATAAGCAGCTAGAGGATATGGTTCCTGTTGTCTACAGACTGTAGCATTTGGTTATCTAATGAACGTTCGTATTACAATCAGTTCAGTGAGACAGGAAATCAGAGGCGAATGTTACTGGAAACCACGTCTAGTAGTACCTGATAGGAGGTAGGAAAGATCTCTATGAGAGATCAAGACCTCATCTCCCTCTCAGATTTTTGCCTTATGACGAGTGTGTTCTGATAACGAAGTTTCATCATCCCTTCAGAAAGAGATGCAAGTATTAAAACAATGAGTGTATAAGAGCATAAGATCAAAGGCACATATCCACCATGTGTGAAGAGACTGCTGTTAAAATTCACATAAGCTAAACTTATTTCCATAGAGATCCTGTATTTCAACCTTACGTTGAAATAACTGTTAAAAAAAAAAAAAAAAAAAAGATTCTGCCAGCGCCTGCAGAAATAAATGCAACACTATCATTTTGTAAAACATAAAAAGTAAAAAAATAAATAAATTAAATTCTGTGCAACTTATTACAGACTTAGAACAATGTTCTAAGTACATTACAGTACTGGATACATTATATATAATGACCAAATAATCTTTAGGAATGTAAATATCCATTACAGAAACACAGAAAATGGTAAGTAGCAATTAAATAGGAAATGTAGTATAACACAAGTTGCAATAGATAAATCCACAACTTAAATCTTACCTGTTGTTTAAGGAAACAAAACTGCACATAGCATCCTTTAAAAAACAACAACAAAAATCCAGTTTAAAAGAATAGGTTGTGAAAAAGCCGATTTAAGTCTTCAGTTCCGAGGATGGCAAAGCTTGCAATGAACACTAGCCTGTGCGAAGTATATTCAGCGAGAGGGAGTCTGGCTGTTCCCGCGGCATAGTGGCATATTGCTCACACGGAGACCACTACAAGTGTGAAGTTGAAGCTGCCTCTAGCTCCGCTTCAAAAGGGCACTGATGTCATTTGGGGGAGGGCTCCTCTCTCTCTCTCTCTCTCTCTCTCTCTCTCTCCAGACTCCTGGCTCACTCTTTCAGGATCTGTAAAGAAACGACAGTTTGAATTTTGGACACTAGAGGGAGTGAAGGTAAACAGGACGGCTACGCAAGAGTGTAATTCCAGCTTTTTTATTGTCCGTTTCAGAAATGTACGTCTTTAAAGTGGGCGACTGGGCGTGTAGCGTGAAATGTAACAAATCTGCTCATGACACTCAATGGAATTACCCTGATTTAAAATGATTTTAATGGTGTTAGGGAATTATTAAAGTCTTCCGTTTATGCTTACGGGTTTTCTCGGTTTTTAACATTCTCAAAACTGTAAGTGTATTTCCCAAAGCAGTTAATATACAGTACAGTGCACCTGCAAGGAGCAATAACTCACTCAAAACGTTTAACTCGTGCTTTCAAATGACATAATTCTGTCAATTAACAGGTCAAAATGCATAGACATATTGCCAATGTGCCGGTGCTCACCGGAGGTATGTTCCTTATCTAAAAATTAGTCTTTCCCCGAGTTGCCAGTTCTTACGCACCTAGCGTGACACTCACGCTTTCTGACTCTCACAATCACGTAAAAAAAACTTAAGGCGATTCGATATTATTCCATTATAAACCTAAAATTAGCTATATTAAAAGCCTTGGGGGAGTTTTCAAACCATACAGACTGTTACATGCATGTAAATGAGTGTGCAGACTTGTCTCGGATTGAAAATATCACAGCAGCCATTTCATAAGAGTCGGCAATTCTGTTTTCCTTAGTTTGTCGTTAACATAGATTGTACATTTTTATAGCTAACTGAATATTATCGTGTAGCAAACTGGATATCATTCAAATCACCAATTTCAATATTCAAATGTTTCATATTGAAGTATCAACTGCAATGATTGGACAAGAGTCACGTTTGCATGTAACTTTTTGAGAAACATTTTAATTAAAACGGTCTCACAAAATACTAGAATACCATAAAGAGAAATCAAATATGCTATAAGGCTAAAGGTGAAGATGTGATTTGTACTCATGCCACCTTACTGGACATCTTGTCATTCCTATCAGTCTAAGAAATTTCACCTGACGAGCAATTGATCTACATCATATTATCGGCACCATGGAGTGAGCAATGCAACACCTTTAGAAAATTAAAAACAAATTATTATTATTATTATTATTATTATTATTATTATACAGAACATTTAAGCAACAAAAAAATTAACTACTAAACCACAAAACATCAAGAAAATGAAGCTTAAATAAATAAAACAAACCATTTCCTTTTTTATTTACGTTTTTTGAAATGGTTTTGCTTTTTCTTATTGTGATTCATTTTGAACTTCAGGTACACTATAATTACGAGTATTGGTTGTACTGTTTTTCATGACAAGAGAAAAGCAACATAATTAATTTTGGAATTATTCATGACTTTTGCAACTGATTATTTTGCTAATTGTAGAAAATTGTACTTGGCATAAATATGCTGAAACTTTTTTTTAAGTGTGAAAGAATGAGAAATGGCCGTTGTTTTGTGAACAATGTTTGCTTAAATGTACAGTACCAATCAAAAGTCACCTGCAAAGAAGAGTGATAGAGTGTCATATCACATGACCTGACAACCTGACCTAAACAGAGTACAAATGGTTTTGAAGGAGTTAACCAGTGAGTGAAGGAAAAGTGGTCAATATGTGCTCAGCATATATGTGGGTCCGCCTTCAGGACAGCTGGAATAGCATCCCGTGAGGCCATTTTATGAAACTGTTGTAGAGTAGAAAGTAGGGCCATCCAGTCTCTGTGGCAATAAGGGTTAAGGGCCTTGCTCATGGGCTCACTGGTGGGATCACTCTGCTAATAAGGCGATTTGAACCAGCAGCCATCTTAGTCCTAACCTGCCCACCCACCCCACCCCCCAAAAAAATATATATATATATATATATACAGATGCTCCTCCACTTACAAACTTTCAACTTACAAACTTTCAGACATATGAACGAAGAGGACTGTAAGTCCAAACTGTGTTCATTAGGCTCCTGTTTCCTGTCCGCATCATCAAGTTTTTTTTTCTGCATGCCAATTCCGCCTAGTACGACTTCTGGCCGCTACTCCCGCTGCACAGCAGCGTAGCGTGCGTATTCCCAGCATCCTAGTTCTTGCGTATACCCTTAAAAAGATTTGGATTAACGACCGTGCACATCTGTGGCGGCCATATTGAAATACAATGTTTTTGCATAAAGACACTATTAATCTTGGTTAGAATTATATTTCATCACCTTACAATTTTTGTGACACGAGAGTAACATGTACCTGTAATAAAAAAGAAGGAACAAACAATTGAATTATTTGATTATTTTGAGAGAATGTCACTGAAATAGGAATTGCATTACACACTTGTGTTTTATAGACAAACATTCTGTTTTGTACCTCCAGGATTGTCAGAAAGATGTGTCAAAGGAATGATCTTTGACACTATCTGAACTTTTCTCTCGTTTCGGCTGGTGAGCAGACCAAGTGTCTGCTCCTCTTCCAACTTCCTCCTCTTAATCTAAACTGGGTCTTTCTACTGCTCAGTGATTGACTTGCTCGCCTTTCCTACAAAGAGGCTTGCAGCCTGTGAAGGGAAAAAGAAAACTCCGGAATATCAGGTTACAGTTTCTTTGGGGGCCTGCTCTGAGTATTGAGCATCTGAGACAAGCGCTGCTGCTTCCCAAGTACCACAATCAGACCATCTCACTCATCTTGCCATGTTTTGACAACATCTTTGAAGACTTTGCATTTTGCATTGTCTCTGCCCCATTCTGGGAGTGAATGGACTGAAGCTAAGATAATTTACTTTGTTAAGTAGGATCAAGAGGACTTCATAGTACCTACTGTTAACACTGAAATATAATGTTGTCCAGCACGTCAAACATACAGTGGCTTTGATCACTGTGTAATCAGTACTGATATGTAATGATCAGCAGTGTTAGCACAAAGGTAAATAATATTTTTTGGTTTGTTTTGAGAGATGTTTTTCCTTTGTTACTAAGCAAATAATGCAAGATTTTTTTTTCTGCCAACATGTAACTGTAATATTTCTGCTTGTTGAATTAATTACAAATTTTAATTACTTCATATCATTGTAAGGGGTAAATTGTCATATGCAAATCTCCTACAATCATAAGATTGATAACTGAACGACAGATAGATCTTTTGTCTGTATGTAAAATAGAATTTATGATAAGATGGGTCCTATTTTGAGAACTAATAACATAAAATAAATGATATGGTAGTGCTTGCCATTAACTGCACCTTCATAATAATTTAATAATGGATTCATAGAACATTCATAATTTGCATGTGAATACTGTATACGTAACATCCTAACATACCTCAACAGCTAGAAAATACATTAATAACAAGCGATTATACAATAATAATGTTTGTTATTAATGCACATTACAGCTGTCATGTGTTCTTCATTGAAAGTATTATGAATGCTATGCATTATGAAGGTGCACTGAATGTTCTATGAATGCATTATAAATGCATTATGAAAGTCAGATTAATGTGAAGCGTTACCATTTTTATTCTTCCTTTATTGTGTTAACTGAAGTGAACATAGCACTAACCTTTTATTTTTAGCTAAATTGCAAAACAGGCTATAGTGATTAATTGTATTTCCCTGTTTATGTTGATAGATATATTCCATTAGCTTTTTGATGTGCTACGTGTGTGTGTGTGTGTGTGTGTGTGTGTGGATTAAGTTAATATCACGTTGTGGGGACCAATTTAATTAAATCCCGTTGTTTTTACGTTGTGGGGACCATTTTTCAGATCCCTACAAAGGTCTGTGAATGAAATCAAAAAAATAAAAAAGTCTTGTATTTTGTTTGGTTATTTATGATTATAGAAATGAATGGAGAGTCCCCACAAAAATATAATTACAAACCTGTGTGTGTATGTGTGGATGGAGATTTATGTGTACATTCTGAAACAATAAAACATTATATACAGGTCAAACATTGTTTTGTGTCATATGAAAATATATAAAAATGATATTTAAAAATTGGAAATAATTAAGTGTGAATGTCGGAGCGTCAGTAAATTTAATGCACTACCAACATGGGACATTTTGTTCCTCCAAGAAAGCATATAGCTCGCCACATGCATTTTCTCAAACCTTAACATTCAATCATACATATACTCTTGTCACTTTGCAGTTATTTACAAAGTTGGGATGCATGACTGTGAATAATGTCCCCAGCACGAGTTGCTGACATCATTGTGTTTCTCTGCAGAAACAGATGACAGATGGCGTTTAGCTGCATTCCGAATGGGGAAGTTTTGAACCCCACATGACCTCTAACCCCTTCATGACCCTCACCACAAATGGAGCTCCCTTTTAAGGGCGTGAAGTGTTTGGATGTTTATATCTGAGTGGAACACAGTCATGGGATGTTTATTGGATTTAGATAAAATTTCACATCAATAACAATAGTTTTTAAAATAAGGAAATATAATATTTTCCCAGTTTCACTAATATGTTTGTATTACATTTGTATTTTTTGCTTTATACAATGGCCTTACCTAGCAGTGATCCGCGGCCTTTAAAATTTTGCACTCCAAATAAATATTTAACAAAATGTTTTAATTTAACTTATGTCATGTTCTTTATTTCCCATACCACATTCGAAAGACATCATTAAAATCTCTGTGTGGTGTATGCATTCTGTTTGATGTCACTTGTTAGTGGTTCATAAACTAAACATGAAACTAAATTTAATCTTTCTATAGTCAGATGTTGGAGGGGAGACTTTCTGCAGCCAAATCATTATCATTATGAAAATGAATCAATCCCAGAGAGATAACAGCATGAATTCATAATTTTAAAACGAGGCTAGTAGTCTAAGGTTGATTATCCAATTAATGAGAGCCACCAAACTCTATATCACAGTCAGAGCAACACATTAACTGAATTTTTGTTGTATTTGTATTGTTTGTGCAACTTAATATTGAATTTAGCATTTTTCTATCTATCTATCTATCTATCTATCTATCTATCTATCTATCTATCTATCTATCTATCTGTCTGTCTGTCTCTCTGT
>JAODLC010000045.1:15210214-15220495 GCA_026781145.1 Hippopotamyrus pictus
AGAACAATCAGGTAAAAACACGGGGTAACGAGGTGGGCGTGGCACACATGGGGATCGTACGGAGCTGGGCGTGACAGTTGCCTGGTCATTTCTGGCCATTTACTGAAATGCTCCTGGTTAAACCAGTCTTTGTAAGGAGCACAGGAGTCTGTAGTATACAGACTGTAGTGTGTATATTGGTGCCATGCTTTGGCCTTGCAGCTACAGTTGCACTGCACTACAGTGTGAGAACAGGACTATAGGGAAATACATGCATATCTGGCTTTTTCCTAGATCTGCATTCTCCATAATCCACAAGTTATTACTTGTTGACATCAGTATATCATATAAAGAGAATATATGCATTCAAATTTTCATTCTGATGTTTATGAGATTTATATCACAGAGTTAATTATGTGAATTGATAAAGTGATACTGTTGCATGTAAGCATGTCTTTATCAAGTAAATTATAAAATTGACTCTATGTTACCTCAAACTGTTGACTCAAAAGATTTCTACAGTACTATAACAAGGTACTAATATTAAACCTTTGAGAAATGCTTCCAATATCCAATGAATATTCCTTTTTTAATACGATAATTAATTTGTTCTATTTTTTATGGAACTTTTATAATCGTAAGGATATATCGGATGGTTTTATTCTGTACCTAATAACACAGAAGGGCAATCATTTAAACGGAATGGAGAGTGTTTTCCAAATATGTGAGAATGCCCATTTTCTTGGGATCGCATCAAACAGTGGACTTTTGAGCTCTGGTGTCTCAGCAGCCTGCAAAGTGTTGGTGGTCTGCTCCACAGCAGTCTGGTGTATCATTTCTGCAAAACCGATCCCCACCTCGGCATGGTAGTGCAGTGGTTAGCACTATTGCATCACACCTCTGGGACCCGGGTTCGAGTCTCCGCCTGGGTCACGTGTGTGGAGTTTGCATGTTCTCCCCGTGTCGTTGTGGGGTTTCCTCCGGGGACTCCGGGTTCCCCCCACAGTCCAAAGATATGCTGAGTTGCTAAATTGCCCGTAGGTGTACATGTGTGAGTGACTGGTGTGTGAGTGTGCCCTGTGATGGGCTGGCCCCCTGTCCATGGTTGTTCCCTGCCTCGTGCCCATTGCTTCCGGGATAGACTCCGGACCCCCCCGCGACCCAGTAGGATAAGCGGGTTGGAAAATGGATGGATGATCCCCCCCTTAAACGGATGTGTTTGACCTAGACTTTTGTAGATGCTGCACTGTGGTAGTGGCTGCTGACTGCATGTGATGTGAGATATGATCCCAGGACACACCACAGTTAGCATCCCGGCACCCCCCTTGGGCTCGGAGGGGCCGTGTGTCACTTACTGGGCCCCAAGCTTTGCTGAAACTTGTTGCATATTTAAGTCAAATAAACCACTGTGCAAAATGTTGAAAAGCTCGTCAAACACAGGCTTCGTTAATCCTCTGCAGTGTACAGGTCAATCTCTGCATACTTATTAACAGTGTATTCCTCGGTCAATTCATTCAAGAAATGGCTGCCACATATATTAAGTATCAGTACTTGTTCAGGGATAGCGATGAATATTTTTCTTATGGCAGTATTAAACCCACAAAAGATAAGATGAAAAGACTATACAATTCATAATTATGCCATGTTAAATATAACTGAAAACATCTGGTGTGGTTAAATATCTAAAGTTTCAGTATAATTAGATATTTCTATAAACAAACTGGCAAAGAAAAGCACATATATTTATTTTCATCCATGTGTCCCTTGGAAACTGAATGAATGAGTTAAAAAAATATGCATCTTGACCTCATAAACCTCATAGTATCAACATGATCTTGAACACGTTTTAAAACCTATACCTATCTGTCTCAGAAGGCAGAATTCCTATTTCAACAGGGCTGCTAGTTTGAATTTGGCTGTATGTGTGTGTGTGTGTGTGTGTGTGTGTGCGCGTGTGTGTGTGTGCGAGTGTGTGTGTATGTGTGTGTGTGTTTGTGTGTCTCCTTTCCTCATTTGCCTGAATTTCAGTTGGGGTGTGTCTGGTAATGTGCATGTATGTTTAATGTTATTGGTTACAGGACTCACACAGAATTGATAATGCGACTTCTGTGATGCGGAAACTTTCACCAAACATGAAATTTACGTTGCATCAGTCTGACTGAAAGATGGTTTGTTTAACCTGCATTTTGCACACGGTGACCCTAAAGTCGAAAACACACTGGTTATACGGGCTGGAGGGAAAATATTATTTTCAGCTTGAAGTTTTATAATGAATTGAAACACAGAATACAAATGACTTCAGTAAATATGAGGGATGGGGTCGTATCAAAACTAATCAGAGCACAAATGTTCTCAGCAGGAGGAAGATTCTGAAGTGTTCCAGCAAAATTGGAATTATGACAAAAAGAAATGCACAGAGAACGTCTGAATATTTTATCTTTTTAATTATAAAGGATTTTGACAAGTCCTCTTTACATTTGTCACATGTAATTTGTTGGGGGGTGGGGGGAGAGAGAGGAGGACAAAAGAAAACTTGCAAATCTCACAAACTAGATTCAGTCACACAAACGATTTCACTTCACAGAATGCAGAGGTCCAGTTATGTCTGAGAGAATTTAATAGTAAATCTATTATATAACACAACTGTTGGGGAGGGGGGATAAAATCAGAGGAGGAAGACATATTAATCAATATTAGGAGGCAGTAATACAGGGGGAGATTTAGCAAGGGAATTAAAATTAATATAATCTGCCATTATAAATTAAATAATGGTTTGAAAAGCTTTTATTACTGACTTGCATAGTTTAGTACTGTACTATTTTTATGCATGAATATTTTATTAAAGCAATTTGTAAGTATGTCAGCAAGACAGAGCAGACTCGCAAACACCTAGAATGTTCACTGTAATGCTACTATGCTTGCACAAGGACATTTATATATACGCTCATTATCTTTGCAGGAGACGGAAAAAAAAAAAATCTAGACAAGAAAAAATGTGCATTTGGCAACTTCTGTAGTATATATCCAAAAGGTGGTTTCTAATTAGAGAATGATCTTGCAGTATAACTGTAGTAAAATTCTTTGACTAACAGTTCCTCCATGTAACAACTGTAAAATATCAAGATAATAACTGTTCATTAAAGAACTGAACGTACTGGCGGACTGGAAAAGGTCAGCAAGTAAACTCATAACATTCACTTTTACTTCATGCCAGTGTTTTTCAACCAGTGTGCCTCCGCATACAGTAACTGCCCAGTTGCAGGCCATATATGTATGCATATAAATACCCCTAAAAACATTCCATATAAGCAACTATTTATAAATTTTATTGTCCAATAGGCTTATGATGGAAAGGTTGCTGAATCCCTGACCGGCAAAGTACCACTGAGGTACCCTAAGCAAGGTACCACCCCCACACACTGCTCCCCGGGCGCTGAATTATCTGCCTGCTGCTTGGTCACAATGTCACATATGGGTTAAATGCAGAGGACACATTTCATTGTGGTGTGTCAACAACGATAATTAATCACTTTCAAGAGCAATGTAATATGTGTTTTTGGTAAGAGCCAATTAGTAGTATTTGTTAATCAATGGTGTGCCCTGGGATAATTACCTTGTGAAAGGTGTGCTGTGGTACAAAAAAGGCTGTGAAACACACACTGCTTTATACATTCATACTCTGCAAAAATCAAAGAAAATAATGTCCAAATGACCTTCATGCTGGTGTAAAATTATGGTACAAGGTCTGTCAAAGTGTGTCAGTTTGAAGTTATTTAAATGATTCAAAAAGTCTCTTCTGGGAACCAAATAGGTGTTCAGATATTAGAATTCATAAAATAAGATATCAGGAACCTTTGTAGAACAGAAACGATTCTTTTGTGTGTTTCTGTTCATTTGTATAGTTTCTAATGTCTGTTTTTTTTTTTCTGCGCAATTAATTTCCCGGATATATAGGACCAGATGATCCCTGCACATCTACCTAATTTGTGGATAATCCTGAAAGGAAATAGTTATGTCTACAATACCTTGTGTTGGTGTAAACAACAAGACCAGCTAAACCAAGTCACAGCTAGTGTTAAAGTCGACATAGTAATACCTGACAACTTTTGCAAAAATGAGCTTCACCATTCCTAGTCTTTAAATATACTCTGCAAAATATGTCTCCGGGGAAAGGAACAGGAGGAAGGAACAGGAGGAAAGGAACAGGAGGGAAGGAACAGGAGGAAAGGAACAGGAGGAAAGGAACAGGAGGGAAAGACACCACGGCAGCTCATTTGCATAATGCACATTTATCATTCTGAGGAAGTTTAAGAAGCGAAGTATCAGCAGGTGCCCAGGCGCACTGAAGCTGGACACCCTACTGTTAGCGCAACTTAAAATTGTGCTTCTCATTTATTCTGCAAGTGATGTTGCGCTATATATTTGTGATCTTATCATAAAGGATGGTAATCCCAAATCCTCACTGTTATCTGTGTCTTTGGGATTATGTTCAATAATGCAAAGAGTTCCTCAACATGCCCCAGTCAGACCACCCACTGTCCTCTTCACAGAAACACTTATTCCATCTGAAAAACAGAAAAAGGACAGCAGAGATATTACCGAGCTTACAAAGTCAATTGCTGCATTTAAGCTTTAACACTGAAATTACCCAGTTACTGATTTAAATTTTATTAATGTCAGCTGTATCATGGGTATTGTACTTGCTGGCTAATTGTGACATGCCTCAAATTTATCCATACCCTGACAACTTTTCTTTCACTAAGAAACGATGCAAACAATGCAAAATCCGATGGCACCCACCTTCTAAATGACACACATCAAAAAACATAAATGAATCCCATCTCTGTCACATTGACAAATTCTTTGTGAATCCTTACGTGAATCTGGGATTCACATGAGACTGACACATGTACAAACCTTTTAAACAGTCAAAGGAGATGAATGCTAGACTTATTACACTCTCAAATTTTCACAGTCTCAAAGCATTCATTTGTTACCGAAAATGTTCAGCAGTTAAGCGATGATGCAACCAGGCCATGTTGTCCAAAATCATTTATTTTAATTTGGTAACAGTGTGTCCTGGATCAAAGCAATTTGGCAGAAAATTAAAATGAGAGTCAAATAGTGTCAACATTCTAGAATACAAGTCAACCTCACGGCACAGTTCACCAAAAATGAATATTCTAACATGTTTTTCATAATTGTTACTAAAAAACAAGGAATGCTGAAGGAGGGTCACCCTGGTTAGATGTTACCCTAATATGGCATCTTATGGTAGTGTCTTACGGACAGAGGAAAACAGATCCTCTGGAATACATTTACGCAGTGTTGGGATCTACCATGTAAAGAGGCAGATTTTCCCCCATCCTTCTGTACCACTGTGGAATTGTGAAGACTGAATCTACGTTTCCCAGGGACACTGTGTTTAGCTTAACTCCCATCACTTAGAGTCATTTTTAAAACTGTGCACTAATGAGTGGTTTGCAAATGCTCAGATGACCTCTATCATCTTGAAGAGTCGTTCTGAAGCATATAGTTGCTATGCATGTTTATAGGCAAACAGAACTACCAGTGTGAAATTAAAATGAGGAGGCTCAGAGCAGGGCTGCTGGAAGCAAAATTTTGGAAGCAAAATGATGAGACTCGATCATATTGTAACGTATAGCATGTATGCTCCACCAGCTCAATGAATAATGATGTCGGCGACTCAGAGTCAAACGGAATGGTACCCTGGCAATGTTTCACAATCCATTGAAAAATGTAATTCAACGTGGTGAATGAACGAACCTATATGTGCTAGTTGCTTTTCAGTACCATTACCGACATTATTATCCACATTATTAACTATATTATTAGTCAGTATGGCCATAGAGCTTCCTGCTCTTTCCTCTCAAACACTTCTGTTTGTCCTCTGAAGGGATTGTTCTGTTCTTCTGTGAACAGATAATATATGTGAAGAGTTGCTCTTCACCTGAGCAAACTTTTTTAGTGAGCGCTAATTTGTTTCGCATTTGTCGTATTGGAGTCCCAAAATTAAGTTGGTTCCATCTCACGCAACGGCCATGCATTAATCAGTCTATTGTTTAATTTAGTTTAATTTAAGTGTTTAATGTGTTGAGCAGTATGTCTAATGGCTGGTGTTTGTGCTGGCTATAATTCTTTCGGTATCACGCTTGCTTGGTCTTTTATGTGTTCCTGGCTTTTAACAGAGACAGTTCAATTCAAGACATAATGCAATTATACTATTTGCACCCAGGCTGGATAACCAATCTTATTTGGTGTATATGGCGGACAGATGCTATTTGCACCTACATGTTAGTAGCCAATAATGCTATTTCAATAAAAAATTCCACGGCTAATTCTATTGAAACCATGTAGTTTTTTTTTTTATTGCACCCCCTCCCCCCATGTGCTGTACATAAGAAGATAATTCTCCCCGTTGTGTCAAACTAATTTCACACAAGTTCTATATTTAGTGCTAGTGCAAGATTTCTGTGTGTCTTCGGCTAGCTAACTCTCGCTAGAACATGAGTTCATTTTGTGTTTAATGTACCCTATCCTTTATATTTGTATCCCACTTTGGCTCCTGCAGCCGTACATTCCACGCAGTGTTTACGTTTTTGTGGAGCCTGAGGGTGGGGGGTGAGGAGACTGGGTGTAAATAGCCGAATTGATGCCGTGTAGCTATTTCCCCCCAGGTGCCGATATTTATAATGGCTGCCGGCTCTGTGTACGCAGAGTTTGTATGTCCTCTTGATCTTTATGTGGGCCTCGCCTCACTACACCAGCCTTCTCCCGCTGTCCAAATAGATAGTTGAACTGCCTTCTCTAAATTGCCCTTGGAGCTTGTTTATGTATATGTGTCCTGCAGTAGACAGGCATCCCATGACCCACGCTTCATTCCCTCTGCTTTCTGGGACAGACTCCAGGCACACTGTGATCACTGTAGTGGATAAGCACTTATGGGAGATTTATGCAAGGATAATATTCCAAATTGAAAATGTACAATTTCCATGTTCAGTTTAAATGACATAGAACAATAACAAAATGGCATTTTTTTTTTTTTACTGGCCTGCTGGTTCACTGTACAAAGGCCCTTCCTAACTATGATTATATTTGCAACATACTGCAACGGTACCCTTACATACATTACATATGATGATGAGAAGAGCATGTCAGAAGATGTACGATGGCTTTAATATTCTAACAATACTTACTTATAAGAGTATTGTTATAAGCAGTGCTGTGTTGTTCAGGAGGCTAAGCTTCTGTGCACGTGATTGAAAGATTGCCAGTTTGATCCCGGCCTCGGCAAACCAGTCACATGTCCGTGGGCCCTTGAGCAAGGCCCTTAACCCTGGCTCCCCAAGCACTGCATGGCGATTGACCCTTTACTGTGACCCCCAAGCTTGCGCTCACCTGCACTTGTGTCTCATGGAAAGCAACATGGGCTAAAGAGAATTTCCCCACACTATTTTAATAGCCTTAGCTTTCCACACAGTACTTATACTACAAACTTCTTACAGGCAACAGACAATGTGTCCTAGGCAAAACAAAGCCTATTTTGTGAGGCCAAAATGAAAGCAGCAACATTTTGTTGTGTTTTTAATTACACCGGCTGGAATGGAAGTTTTGTTCCCATAACCTATGTGTCCCCAAAAGGACAAATCAGAAATAAAAGTTTCATATCATATTTCACACAATGTGGAATTTGGAGAGGGAGTACAGCATCACAATGTTTTTATTCAGAATAATTCTTCTACCAACTCAACCTACTGTCATCATCACAGCAGTGACATATTTCCATCATTAAGTGACCCCTTTTACTTCACTGGTTGTGTTCCTGTATATGTTCTTTAGTAACAAATACCGTGTATACTATTATCAGCCTTTCAATTTCCCCATTAATAACACTGGTCTACAAATTTTTGGAAGATGTTTGCTTCGGGAATATAATCTGCCAAATTCTGATGCATTTCGGTGTGCTGATTTCAAATATGACAATAAAACAGGCTGATTGGCTTCTGTTCAAAAGATATTTCATCTTTTCAGTTATGCGATCATACACATTGTCCAATAACAATTGTTGACATGATCCGTAGACTCTCTCCAATCATGGGTACCAGCATGGATTTTCTCTTCCCGTTCAGCCACTGATGAAGGTTAGTTGCACACCTGTTGCAGCAAATGTGTGGAGCCCAGCTCTTGTCTTGGTCTCCAACTTTGCACCCGAAGTAAAGATGATATACTTTCTTTACCTCAGCAGTTATACTGTGTTTCTGTGATTTGAAGGTAACTTCCCCGCAAATATAGCAAAACTGATTGGCATTGTTCATGCATAGACGAGGCATCTATGGTCACTCTGAAACAGTGACCGTACAGTATATATAACGAGACTGACTGATCCAGTACCGTATCTTAAAAATTATAGCTAATCAACATTTTTATGTATCATTTTCGTTATTAGCAACACAAAGTTAGTATAATCTGGGTAAATTTATTTAAGAAGCATTTTGACTGTAGACCAGTGTAATATACCATATTCAAATAAGTGATGTTCAGTCACATTCAAGAACTCATGGACTTGATTCTTTTTTTTCAGTAGAAACATGTAGGTCAGGTATTGAGACTACACAAAGCCGCAGAGATCCTGTGCAGCTCAGTGTTCATGACTGGCCACCTGACCTTGGCACCATGTTTAGCGGAGTATATTTGAGGCAGTATCGCTGAGCTACACACAGCAAGCAGTAACCCACTGTGTGCAATGTCCCAGCTAATAGGGAACGTTCCCAGAACTTTAGCCAATGTTATGTGAAGGTCTTCTCAAAGTTGGCAGAGGATGCTCCAACTGTCACGTTAATGGAACGTTATTTTCATACTTCACATTTTGAAAAGGTTCTGTCAATGTCAGCAAAACACAAATATTATCTGAACATCCTTTTAACACAAATAATTTGGAAAAATGCTGTACTATAATACAATATTAGGTTATAAAAATGCTGCACATCTATACTATGAATACACCATCCAGCCTTGAACCCACGCCCTTTGAGGTATAATACACCAATGGTGTTACCCGTTGTCCTATCATGCTCTTTGACTGTGTAATATTAGTCTTAGTTGTAGTAGTAGCTGTAATAGTTGGCTAACATTCAAGCGACATCAGGAAAACTGTAACCTTTGGATGTATCTATACCTTAATCGTAACGTTCGGTAAATATTCCTAAAACTGAAAATTGTTAGAGGGGATTGTGCCCTTTAAATAAAGTTATCCAGTCCTACAAGGAACAGGTATTTACTTTCTGTTGATTGTAGTGTTTGAAGTTCTCATTAGTATTACTACTCACACAAGCCTTTCTCTTACCTCGGATGAAAGTGACTAGGAGTTATCAGCAAAAATAGTTAGACTGGGGGTATGAAACATATGGATGTTTTGTGGGGTGGAAAATATGACCTGCTGCAGTTTATGTGTGTGAGTTAGAAAAATAAGATGGTGCTGGCTAGGAGTGTAGCCCAGAGGAGACCACGGTGGTGTGGAGGCTTCGTCTTGAGCTGCAGTCAGGCTGACAGCAAGAAGAGGCGTGAGCGGATCTTACAATGCTTATCTCTCTCTCTCTCTCGCTCTCTCCCTCTCTCTCTCTCTCAGGAAATGATTTCAGAGTTGTAGATTTCACCAAAACAACAGCCGGCTGTAGTGGATACAGCCCCCACTGGGTTTCAACCAACCATCATGCGATTCATCTATGTAGTCCCCTATGTGTGTCTCAGCACAGACCCTGTAGGGAAGTAAATCCGACTGCACTGATCTTCTCACCGGAGGTTCTAGTTAGCATCAGAGTGGTACCCCCTGGCTGCGGACCTTGGAGGTTAACAGCTTCCTTTGTCTTTTTCCTGAAGCTGTCCAGTCCTCCAGTGCCGCAGCAGCCCAGGCGTGAGCTGCCCATATGCGGTGCACGCAGTTAATTGGGCAGCAGTAGCACCCTGAAGTGCTCAGTTGAATTTCACAATAAGGCCAGAAAAGCCTGACATCTTGCAGAGAAATGCACTTAGGGACTCGTATTCGTTTCCCCACATAGTTTTCCGGAAGATGACTCTGTCTGCCCATGACTGCCTTCTGCTTAAGCTGCAGAAATAACACAAATTTAAATTATAAAAAAATTTGAAAGTTGTGCAAATTATACAAATTTAAATGTGCACAATTTAAAGTAATGGTTTATTTCTGTTTGTGTAAAGTGCGTATAATGCATTAGTAGAAAAAAAAAAAAATAATAAAAAATATATATATATATATATATATATATA
>JAODLC010000045.1:15279795-15293757 GCA_026781145.1 Hippopotamyrus pictus
ACACACAATAAGCACACCAAATTTTCCAATACACATATACTGTATAGTTGCTTGTAATTATTACGAGCAATGACATCGGTAGAGGCGTAAGTCGGTATATCTACTATTCTTTTACAAAATGGTTGCTGACAGCTTGAAACACTAATCACTGAGAATGTGAGCTGAAGCCTAAAGAAAGCAAGTACATCAGTTACCTACAGAGGACAGTCAAAAAGGGGGTGGCCAGATAGTGCAGTGTTTAGCTCTGCTGCCTCACATCCCAAGGACCAGCGTTCAAGTCTCCCCCACTGCCATAACTCCCTGTGTGTGGAACCAGCAGTCAGGTAGTCCCAGACACCCTCACCTATAGCCTGAGAAAACAAACAGCCAGATTTTAGTCAGGACATCACCCCTACTTTTTCCAAAAGACACCAAACAACCATTAATGAGGCCTTACAGTAAAGAACCAGGATCTTCCCAGACCAACAACCAAACTAGGCTCCCATCCAAATCCTGCTTAGCTTCACACAGACAACCCAGCTGTGCTATCCAACCACCCCCCTCCAAATACCCACTGTACATAACTGATGTAGTTGCTTTCTTTAGGCTCCAGCTCACATTCTCAGCTAACAGTGCTTAGCACTGCTGCCTCACAGCCCAAGGACCAGGGTTCAAGTCCCACCCAAAATAAGCACACCAAACTTTCCAATACACATACTGTATACTGTATAGTTGCTTGTAATTATTACAAGCAATGACATAGGAGAGGCGTAAGTCAGTATATCTACTATTCTTTTACAAAATGGTACACCCCAGACGTTGAGACAAACCATTGTGTGAGTACTTTTATTTAAAAAATACTTCAAAGTAAATTTAAAAGTGAGTACTTAGTACTTTCACTTAAGTAAGATTGTTGATATAGCACTTCTACTTTTACTTGAGTACATATTTTGCAGGATATTTGTACTTTTACTTAAGTACTAAGCTTCAGTACAGTACTTCCTCCACCACTGCAGTAAACACATCAAGGTTGAAACTGAGTATAGACCAAAGAGTGATTTCGGTTACACAGGCATCTTCCCATTTATTGATCACATATGATCCAGTTTATTGCATAACTGCCTTTACACTTCTGCTGTTTGTTGGTCATTGCTCAAAGTTTAATAATCATTCATTTCCATTAATTATCAATTACTTAAATTGAAGTAAAATCATTACAAACTAAAATCCATTTAACTAGAACACATGGGCAAGAAGCAACTTCTTCAAATAATTTTTTCAAATTATTTTCAAAATCCTTATTGGCTTTTTGCGGTGGTTAAAATGTGTAAATTAGTCTAATTGATTCTGTTTATTTGCTAAATTTACTCTTGTAAATGTTCAATTGTAAATCGATGAAGACTTGTGCTTACTGACAATTATTTTATATCTGCAACTGATTAGATGCATTTTGGAAAAATACAATCACATTATGTAACCACAGTTGCAAAAAGTAGACAGGTCCTTTAGTTTCTTTATTTAATTTTTTTACCTTTATTCAAACATGTAATTTACAAGCCTGCCACCATCTGGGGGTGCTGGTCTTAACTGCTACTGATCCCTTAATTAATTCAATAATTGTTACGCAACATGCATCATAAACTAAACAGTGATTTAATCTATTTGATTCCATTAGTTTTTCACACATATTCTAAAACAGTGGAACATATATTACTTGCATAATCTACTTACTGCACTTGTATTTTCTGGCATTTAGATAAATTTGTTTTAAGCTAATTGAAAAATTATAATTCAGTTCTTTCTGTTACTAATTCCTTCTAATTTCTATTTTTCCATTTTAATCCAATATTTTGTCCTGCCAATAGTTCTATCAGGGGCGTAGCTAAAAATTCTGGGCCCCCTGACAAAATGTTACCTTGGGCCCCCTGCTTGGGTTGGCACGTTGCATCTGCACAAATATGAGTCACTCAGTAGATAGAATTGGCTGAGTGGAGGCAGGGTTGTCCCTCCTGACCCCCCCACCAGCACGGTAGATTTTGCAGCCCTAAAAATTGCTGGGTCCCCTAAATCAGGGTCTCCATTCCCCTCCGGCATCCCTGAGTCACATTAATGGGAATTTAACACTGAAATGGAATGAGACCAGCATCTACAATGTTATTCTAGAATGTGGTTTGAGAGCCACCTCTATTAAGAAAACTAGGCCTGACCCTAAGTGTAATTCTTTCAGTGACAGATTCCCCAACATTGAGAGACATTATCATTAAAATGTTCAAATTCTACTTAGAATAAGTCAGCAGCAAGCATTTAATTAGCTTGTGACATTATATATCCTCTTCTCCTCATGTCTAGTGCTTGTTTGTCACCTAACAAGGTCACCCATCGATACTTTGTTAAATAAGCTGCTTCACTTCATCAGTGCTAAATGTTCTGAACTTTAAGAATGTCTAATACTAATTTTGCGTTATATATTCCCTTTAATATCAAGAAGTGACTCATTTCAACAGGATCTGCACTCAACGGGGCCTCAAATCTGGCCCATGCTGATTCCAGTGCTTCTCGCGGTTGTGTTAAAAGTTGGCTGGATATGATTTGAGTAGTAGACCATTCATGTACTTGGGACATAAGTGGGCTTGAAAAGACAGCTGATCCTGTAAATTGCGAGGTGGGGCCTCCATGGATTGATCTTCTTTGTCCAGCACATCCCCCAGATGCCCAATTGGCTAGAGATCTGTGGGATTTGGAGTCCAAGTCAACACCTTTAACTCTTTGTCATGTTCCTCAAACCATTCCTGAACAATTTTTGCAGTGTTGCAGGGCATAATATTCTGCTGAAAGAGGCCACTGCCATCGAGGAATACTGTTACCATGAAAGGGTGTCCTTGGTCTGCAGAAATATTAAGGTAGGTGGGAAGTGTCAAAGTAACATCCATATCAATGCCAGTACCCAAGGTTTCCCAGCAGAACATCGCCCCGAGCATCATACTGTCTCAGCCAGCTTGCCTTCTTCCCGCAGTGCATCCTGGTTCCATTTCTTCCACAAGAAGAATGAAGCACACGCTCCTAGCCATCCATATGATGTAACAGAAAACATGATTCATCAAGCTAGGCCCCCTTCTTCTATTGCTCCATGATGCAGTTTTGACTTTCATGTGTCCATCATAGGCGCTTTCGGCAGTGGACAGGGGTCAGCATGACACTCTGACTGGTCTATGGCTACACAGTTCCATACGCAGCAGGCTGTGATGCATTGTGTGTTCTGACACCATTCTATCATAGTCAGCAGTAGAACTCCTGTGGGATCAGACTAGACGAGCTAATATTCATTCTCCACGTGCATCAATGAGCCTTGGTCACCCATGACCCCATTGCCAGTTCACCAGCTGGCCATCCTTGGACCATTTTTGGTAGGTAGTGACCACTGCATACTGAGAATACCCCACAAGACCTGTGTTTTGGAAGTGCTCTGACCCAGTTGTCTAGTCATCACAATTTATATATATAGCCCCGAAAATATTGAGACCACTTTGTATTTTTAAACAAATCTGCATCTTTAAGTCCTGTTTTAATCACAGTTCTGCTGCAGGTGTGAAGTGCACTGCTAGGACAGTCTGCACCAGGTTCCTAGAAGCAGGACTGAAAGCATAAAGCAAGAAGAAGTCCTTCATTAATGAGAAGCAGGGAAGAACCAGGCTAAATTGAGAAAATTGAGAAAAATTAATTAAGAAATGAGTGAAACAAAAAATTGTGCTGTAGTCTCTCGATTGTTTTCATGCCTCTGTGTGTGTGTGTGTGCGTGCGTGTGGATTATGTTTGTATTACATGTTGGAGACCCAATGTTTCCCACCATTTAATAAAAAAACTGTTATTTTGACGTTGTGGGGACCATTTTGCAGTTCCCCACAAAGATCTGTAAATGCAATCAAAGAAATTAAAAATGCTAAAAGTCTCATATTTTGTTTGGTTACTTATGGATAAGGCTAAGGCTAAGTAGGACATTCAGGACATTCTCCTGTGGTGTTAATCACAAAATCACAGAGCTAACAAAACACAATGGAATCTCTCACTAGGGCTTTGTGCAGTATTAGTGGACACAGAAGATTACATTGTTTTTCATCTCTGCATTATATTTTATAAAAATACAAAATAGATTGCTGTAAATATCCAAAGGAGACATTTGGGTCATGAAAGATACACCCATAGGACAGCAAAGGTGGGGAGTTCAGGTGCAGAGAGTAAATGTCCAGACTAAGATTTTATTTCAACCAATCAGCTGAGTACTCTGTGACTGTGGCTCTTTATACTCAACTGGTTGGAACAAAATCTTGGTCTGGAATTTCACTCTCTGGACATGAACTCCCCACTTCTGTAGGACAGTTGCATGCATCCCACAATTATGGTTTGAGACATTTCTTCCAGTCTACCGCTACAGATTTGGGAAATATGACTTGATGGCCCATAAGGTCACAGGGCCTTCTTGAGGATATAGTATGAATTTCTTTTGTAGAAATACAGATCTCCTAAGAGGCAGGTGAGAAAAACAGGCTGGATGTTAGGATCACAGTTATGAAGACAAAAGGGAACATGGTAAAAACGGGAATCAGGTGGTATATACAGTAGTGTGCTGCGGATGAGAGAACTGATTCTGTACATTCTCAGGCTCTCACTTTCAACCCCAGTACTCATGCTTTCTTTTCCAAATATTTTCTTTTCCATGCCAAACTTAACAATACCCTCTTTTCATATACCTTCCTTCCGAACATGGCTGATATAAACAGATTTAAATGCAATTGTGTAAATAAAAACCATGTTTGTAGAGAATAAGTCTGCTTTTTTTGTAGGTTTTATTCTCATTTGGTGTTGTTTTGAGTAATACCAGGTGACTACTGCATTTTCAGAGCATCAATGAGTGATGAACCCGGAAAAATTACCTACAAATAATTTATGCGAACTAAACAAACATAAGATAAAATGTATAATAATATAGTGCTTTTGGCTAAACCACATAGGTTACCATAATATGTGTATATTAATACATCATGTGCATCAGACCAGCCACTAGGATTGTCGTGTTTCTGTATTATTATTATTTGTTCTACCATCTTCCCAGGTTATGATGTAATCAGGGTCAGAGGGCACTTCTTTCCAGAGGGTAGTCTTACGGGGGTTTTGTCCATCCATCTTTCTTCCAATCAGCCTTTCATCATCAAAGCCCCAAAACTCCCCATTACTGAATAACTATGTCTTCCTGTTGCATTCCCACACTAATGCTTTCTCCACTCTCTGTACTTTTCCTCTGTCAGATGCTTGCATACACCATTCAGACTGTGGGTGAAGGTAACCAGGAAGAGATTTAGTGTCTTTGGAGACCCAGTCTATATACGCTGAGGTACAGCGAAAAAGTGTCTAAGTGGCATTTTCACAAATACGAGATGCAGATTCACACTGTTATTCACAGAATGCTGGTCTTTCACCTATAAAAAAGACAGCATTGCTGTCATGGGTCGTCTCATATACGTATAGCATCAGTTCTGCTGGTTTCAGGTGGAAGCTCAAACCAGAAGTTTTTATCGAGGTTGGAGTGGACGAGGCTAACAAACTGGACTGCTGCATCCAGCAGAAATACGTTCCTAAAAGTCAGTAAGATGAATAATAAATAAAATGGCAAACAGGAAAAAGACTGAATATAGTAGGATTACATCATGCGTGGTGATTAATACTAGCACCAACTGTGTGAAAATACTACTTCCTGTATTTATTTGCTGTACCTCCTTGTCCTATTCAGGATTACGGGGGTCTATCCTGGAAGCACAAGGCAGGGAATAACCCAGGATGGGGCACCCACACGCCTTTCACATAGGGCACACAAGCCTTTCAGACTTACGAACAATTTTGGCATCTCCAGTTCGCTGGAGAACCCAGAGGAACCCCTAGGTGACATGGGGAGAACATGCATCTACAGATACATAGAGCTGAGGCAGAGCCTGAACCCCAGGCGTGGTGTGAGGCAACAGTGCCAACCACTGCACCACTATGTTGCCCCCAAAATAATACTCAGAAATATTATTTTTAAGCATATTTTTACATTCACAAAATCTCTAGCTGTGCCCATGGGAGTAGGGGTTAGATGGGGGGAGGAAGTGACGGGGGTGTTCAGGGAATACATTGTTGTCATTCCAACAGCTATAATACTTATTACATAGATACATCGACAACATGCTTATTTCATTGCCTTTAGGAAAAGGTTATATTTTGGATATAACTGGACACGGGACATTAATTAACAGCACAGGAATAAATCTGATTTGCTTTGTGGACATCCTGAAGTTGCAAAAGGATGCAGCAGAGTGACTGAAGACCCCAGGGGAAATAAAAATGCCAAAACCAGGTATCTGTGACTAATTAGATTGCAACATTGACTGGATCATTTGGTGGGCCATTCTAACTTCATTCAGAAATTACTGGCATACAATCAAATAAGTCAAGGTGACTGAACACACAAATACAAAAAAGACAATGAATGTGGATCTTTTCCACAGGAACAATGATTGCAGATTAATTCCTAATGTAATATAGGATTTACTATTATGCATACATGCAAGTCTTTCTTCAATTTTTGCAAAACAATTACTGCATATATTTTCTGTGACCCTGACCAAGATAAGTAGTTGGAAGATGGATGGAACAATGAATAAGTTTAGATTTATGCTTCAGTGAGCAGCAGACTCCCCTTACATCTTAGAGGGCAATGTACACGGAGATGAGTGTTTTCTTATACGCATGTGTGGAATTTTAAAAGATTGATCTGAAGGTACAGTGAGTTCCTTCAAAACATCTCACACCCCGTGTGAGAGCTGCAGTTCTTACGGGTGACACCATCGAGGAAAGTGACCCACCCAGTCAGCCCCCCCCCCCCAGCAATCCATTAGGCTATTTAAGTGACCTCCATTAAAATCTCTCCAAACGGTTGGTCCCTGCCAGCTGGGAGGCACACGCATGAGTGGCCATGTGTTGCTCTCTGGAGTGAAAGGGAAAAGTAAAGCACGACCTGGCATTGGCCTGCTCAAAGTGTTGCCTGTCGGGCCCCACCAGTGAAATCTCAAACACAATTAAAAAAAAGGCAATAAATCAGAACACATAGGTACACCCTAAAACGAATCTTAGAGATAAACCAAATAAGCAGCTGCAAGGTTAGAACTGCAAGGTGAAGGAGAAAGAGGATTAGTTGTCATTGCTGACACACCATAGCACACAACAACAAAACGTGTCCTCTGCAATTAACCCAAATCTCACGTTAGGACATAGCAGGGAGCAGCCAGTTCAGCACTCAGGGAGCAGTGCTTGCGGGCAGTAGCTTGCTCAGGGTACCACTGTGGTACTTTGCTGGTCGGAGATTTGAGCCAGCAATCTTTCAAGTAAAAGTGTCTGTCCCTAACCATTAGGCTAACACTGCCACCATGTTGTCCACCACTCCCAGGTATTGGACTGTAGGATTTGTGCCTTGCAACCACAGTTATATGAAGGCTAATCAGGTGTAACAAATATTCATACACTGGCTCAGGTGTAGTAGTACTTCCTCAGTAACTGACAGTAATTCCTCAAGATTCTAAAACCTCAGAAATAGCTTCATTGTGTAATGCCAACTTACCATTGAGCTATATTGATAGAAATGTATTCCAAGAAGGCAAATGTTAATATTAAGACATCAGAACATTACACATCCATCAATCAATTAAATAGAACGAGAAAGACAAAATTAAAATTATGTGCTGCGGTATGGTATACTCAACTGTCCTTACGGAGTGATCTCAAAAGGGAAGTAAATGTGGACATTTAATGTCACCAGATGCAAGACGAAAGACTGAAAGGTAGGCGTTTGGTGACCATAAAGCGACGTCAACGACCAGACTGAGGCTGACGAGAAAAATTGGTATTTATATAGAAAGCCTAACAAATAGGTAACAAGCTACAGGTGTGGCTCTTCAGGGCCACATTAGGGAGGAGACAGGAGGGTCAGGTGGACATGACAGACAGGAAGTAACAGTAGCCCCCCCCAGGGCTGCCCATAAAATGTGCCCTTCGTGCAGGGAGGTTAAACAGGAAAGGGGATCAAGGGGACTAAGTGCAAGGACAGACACACAGAGCAGGCAACAGATGGGACACTGGACAGGACCGGCCACGGCAAGACCGATAGGGTACAAGGGACAGACACCACACAAGACAGGACAGGACACACAGCACAACAATGGACACAGATGCCAGGCATCAATGACGACCAAGGAGCAAAAGAGACAGGGACCAAGACAGAATGAACACACTACGCCTGGGAACACCACAGAAAACCCAGGACAAGGGACAAGACACATGATACAACTAGGGGCATGGAACATACCAAGGCAAAACCAGGGACAGCAGAGAACAACCAACAACATACGTACCAGGACAGGGCAGACAAGGAGAGAAACCACAGTGATGAGGATGGAAACACAGAAGAGGGCCACAGGGGACACAAGCCAGGACAAAAACCAAGGCAGGACACATGGAACCAGGACAGGGACTAAGGCATAAGCGAAGGCCAGTGGAGCCGGAGAGGAGGGAGCTGAAGGGATTCTCCCCCAGGCCTCAGCCAAGGTAGGTAACGTCAGCCAAGTGAGAGTCAAGGTGTGGTCGGGTAGAAACGTTATGGTGACGTCTTGATCTTTTTCGTCAGGCGGTAGGATTGGTGCTCCAGTAATTATTTAGGCAGAGTAAAGCCATGGCTGAACGACTGGGACTGATGTCTGTCTATCTGTCTTCCCCTTTCCCTCCTGTTGGCGTGGCTTTCATTTAGTATGGTAGGTCGTTGTTTTTACTAGGGCGTTGTGGCTTTTTTTAATATTCTTTACTCTTGGGCTTATTTTTTGTGTGTGTTTTTGTGTAGATTTCTAACTGCAGTCTTCGGTTTTGTTGCTTTCATTCTCACCTTCGTGTTTTCTCATAGTGCGGGTACGTGGTTTTGCTATTGTAACGTCACTTGTTTGTGCATTTATTTATACTGGTTTTGTGTTTTGTAGAATGGAATTTTGACTTGGCCTTCCTCCATTATTCCAGTGGCGTGTACTGGTTCCCCCTGCTAACTTGACGAGACTCTGTGACTTTGTCATCACTGAATCCGGAGCGGGTGCATTAGTGATGAGTAGCCTCGCTGATTTCATAGGCAATGCTGTTTTGCTCTGGTTGGATTTATGTTTGTGTTTGGTCGTGTTTTTTGTGTATTGGTTGTGTTTTTTCTTTTCTTAATTTTTGTTATCGATGTGATAGGCGCGGGTGGTTCTAATGGGTGGTTAGAGTTATTACGTCGCGCTTGTGTATTTAAGTATTTAGTGTTGCCTATGTGTGCCTTTTTGGAGTATGTATGTGCGTTGTTTGTAGTGGATTATTGCACCAACATTGCATCATCGAGTGTGTGCACCAGTAGTGTGACTATGGGGGTACACCATCGGCTAGTCTGTCTCCCCTTGGTAAAGGTAGCCTTGCCTAGTCGTGACTGATTTTCTTTTTGTAGAGTTGTTTATTATTTTTTTTTTGGCAGTCTGTGTAATTTTAGTATATTTAAGCTTTATCTGGTTGTGTACAAAAAAATGTAATAAACATATATGTACTTTGCTAATTTGAGTTTTTAGATCTTTTGTGTTATTAATTTTCATTCATTTTCCATTAGGTGTCCTCTGATTTCTGTGTAATAAAATTTGTGTCCAAGAGAATCCACGTCTGCTGTATAGTGTATTGGACTTGTGTGGATGATCAATGGGAAGTAGTCCTGTTTTACTTATCCTCCGGGGGGAGGTTATTCTAACCATCTTCTGGGGTGGTGTAGTCGGGCTATGTGTGAGGGGGGAACATAGTCCAGCAGCTGATACCTCTTCCGGGCCCAGCTGACACCAGTGACCACAGCCGGGACCTAGGACTGGGTCGGTGTGGACTTCAGACTGGAGCAGGGACCCCTAGAGCGAGACTTAAGGCAAGAACCAGAGAGTCCCATTCTCAGACCTCCAACAGCAGGCAATGAGCTGAGCAGGGTGCAGCTGGGACACCAGGAGGTGAGCAGGGCGAAGCTGAGACAACTGCCGTGATCATTGGGATATTTGTGGGATAGCACAGCTGCTGTACGACCAGGTGCAAGTGATGCGGCCCGTTTAGGTCCCGGAGCCAGGGACTTGGGCTGAGTGGCCCTCTTTGGGCTGGGCACCTGGACCATGTGTGCAGCAGAGGCCAAGACAGGCTCAGGGTGGGCTCAGGAGGCGCAGCAAAGATGAGGACGGGCTCTGGAAGCACAGCAGGGACAAGGACCGGGTCAGTGAGCTCCTGTGGGCTGGACTCAGGAGGCTTATGATGAGTGGTAGCCCCTCCTGGGCCAGGCTCTGGAGGCATTAGGTGAGGTGGCAGCCACCAGCACAGCCATTTTCTTCCTCCTGTAGTGGAAGGCAGTGAGTAGAGTTGCAGCTAGCTGTGGGAAGCTGGTGGGTTCAGTGACTTCATGTTGCGGAGAGGTGATGGGCTGAGCTGCAGTGAGCTGAATGGCTTTACATC
The DNA here is from genome assembly GCA_026781145.1 of Hippopotamyrus pictus. Lineage (NCBI taxonomy): Eukaryota > Metazoa > Chordata > Actinopteri > Osteoglossiformes > Mormyridae > Hippopotamyrus > Hippopotamyrus pictus. Next base: position 15,290,341 of record JAODLC010000045.1, read on the forward strand.
ATGTGGAAGTGGAGAATCAGTCCATGTTGAAGGCACGGGGCTCTGGAGGAATCAGCTCGGGTATGATATCCTCGTCGTCGCTGTCCTCATCCTCCTTAGGCTCCTCAAAGTCACTGTCACTCAGTGGATTTATCCGTGGGCTCTCCAAAAACCGTCGCTGAGTGGGCACGAGAAACTCGGACACCAGGAGGAGGTTGGGTGCGGGGAAAAGCGTACAGGCAGAGATGTGGGATGCCAGAGGCTCCCGGGAAAAACTGCTAAGCAATTGGTTGAGTCCGGTCACTCTGTCACGAGATGCTAGATGAAGGAGCTGAAGGCCAGCGTTTGGCGAACAAAAAGAGAACTGAACGGGAGCAGGGAAACAAACAAGACCATAAAGGGTCAAAATAAGAAGGCCAGTACAGTGAAGGATATGGGCAGACTGGTGGAGTGTCATCACTGACCGGACTGGCGCTGATGAGACATACTGATATTTAAATACAAAGGCTAACTAGGGGTAACATGCATCAGGCACTGCTCATCAGGTCCATGTCAGGGAGAAGATATGAAGGTCAAGCGGACATGACAGACAGGGCGTAACAGCTGCCTGATTAGTCCTTCAGTTTTCATCATCACCAAGTCATGGAACAAAACCAGCTATCTATCTTGATCTATGTAGATCAAGAAAAAAGTATATATGTTTTTTTCAGGAAAAGAAGTTTGCTTTAACACATGACAGGAAATGTTAAGTTAAAATCCCTTTGTATAACTGTATTATCTCTGGTGTGAATCTTTAAAAACCTGCATGCTTTTCTGGATTTTTATGGAAGGAAAAAGTGGGGTAGAAATTATGGCAAATTTAATCGCCACTGGGCTTAATTTGGGTAATCTGAACCATTAGACACTCAGAAAGTCTAAAGAAACATTATCATTATGCCTCATGCAAAACTAAGTGAAATGATGTGATGAGGAACAGTAAAATGCCAAAGTTAATCACAAAATGTTATGCTAATACTATGTTTATTTATTATCATCTGGGAAAATGATGTACTCTGAGGTCTCCAAACCAAGGTGGCATAAGCAAGGGCATGCACGTGAAAAAGTCACAATCAACGGGGGTATTCACCTGCAGGATCAGCATGAGGTGAGATGGAGACCTGGCATCCAATCCAAGGAATGGTGGTAGCCAATCTACAGTTGGGCACTAAACAGTGCATTTCTCACCATTTGTTAGGAAACATAATGCACTTCTTGCAATACATTGCTTCCAAGAAAAGGTTTTCATTGAAATATGAGCATTTGATGGCTCATAATATATCAAATAAACAAGTCTCATGAGTAACAATCAGCTTTTAGTCCTGCATATTGTGATTAATGAGTTTGCACATTTACAAGCTATTTGCCCAGGGCCAGATAAAGTTCTCTGGTATTCAAATGCAGTTTTTGTTTATTATTTATTTTTTTTCCCCCAGCATAAACATTTGTGGAAAATAAATGTCGCACCTTTTAAACGTGTCACTAGTAATACATCAATGTGTATTAAAAATGAACACAAATAGGTTAGTCTGCCACAATCCTTTGTGATGTGTCTTGTCAAGGGAGTAGTGGGCAATGGTGAGTCTACTGCCTTTTGAACATTTGGCTGACTTTTCATATCAATGCAGTTCCTTTGGAGAAGAGAGAGGCACCAGTCTCCATCTGTCTGTTCTAAGAGTGTGCTACAACATTCCTTTAAACTCCTTCCCAGTATATCCTATTCTCATCCCCTGAGTCTGACTATCACAGTATTTTTGGATTTTAAGTCTTTTTTCTCGTTGCTTTGGTCTTTCTTGGTATTTCTCCACCTGGCTCAGGAGTGTTGTGTTGAGATCATCGAGGGCACATTTGAATGGATACTTCTTCCCTTTAACACACGACATCGATAAGACCCCATTCTCCAATGTCTTTTTTTCGTCATCCTTTGATTTTCAGAGTTCTCAGCTAGGCTATTTGACCTTCGGTATTTAGGACTAGCAGTTATTTTGCTAGAACCCTACAATTTAGCAAATCCCTCATGCCCAGGACAATTTGCGGATATAGTGGTCCCACCTGCTAGTTGGTAGATATCTTTGTTGAGTGTCAGGCCTTTTCTACACCTGATCTGTGCTGATCTGTCAATCTAGTTGCCTTATCCTACACTACTAGTACAGAGACAATTTTGTGTGTTTCACAAACCCTTTATCTCCCCTCCAACGTCTTGAATGCATAAACAGTTGAGGACACTAAATCCAGCAAAGAAATAAGCCAAAATATAGAGGAAACTTGTAACTAAATGATGACTGTTCAGGAAAACGGGCACTTTCAAGTTCTTGTTCCTAATGGCTTTATTCAAATTCTGCCATATCTGTTATTAACTGACCATTTGTCAGTCTTTTTTTTTTTTTTTTTACAGTGTAGAACAATCTTGTCCAATCGATCTTTATGATCACCCCTATCTTTTACATGCAAAGCATTTCTTCTTGTGCCACTTATAGCAAAAGTGGATGAGACATAATTTAAATTGCTTCCATTGTTCGCAAAGTTTCCAGTTAATTGCAAACATAATAGAGGTCGCGGGGTTTCCATTGCACTGTTTCTCTCCTGTCTTTGTAAATGTGAAAGAGTGTGACTCAGCTTTAGCTATGGTTTAGTTATATCCCAATGTGTTCAGTTTCCAGTCTGATCAAATCAGTTGCAGTATTAAACATTTGAACAACATTTACCATTATCCAATAAATTCATTTTAATATCAAAAAGTTCAGTCATTCATGGTCTGTGTTCATGGTCTGTGCTGTGTGTCCCATACAGGGTTGCAAGGGTGCAAGGCAGGGAATAGCCCAGGATGAAGTGGCAACCCATCACTGGCAGATTCCACAAGTTATGAAATTAGAAATAAACATATTCGATAAACAAGTTTTTATAAAAAAATTTTTTTAAATTGCCATTTGATTTTATATCAGCAAATACTAAAGAGCCAATGACTGGATCATTATTACAGCTCAGCAATGTAAAACTATTACTACAACAGCCGGTTTAAGGGAAAAAAAATGACGATAGGAGAAGAATGATCATTCCCGCACTCGGCGACACAATCTGCTATTCAGACTTCATCTGCCGTTCGCAATGAAGGAGAAATTCACGTTATTCAAGGTTAGTTACCTCAACTCATCAACACGGTGCAATTCTATATCAGTGCAATTCTTACTGAATGCCTTCTGAGCACTACAATGAAACACTTTATAGAAGTATAATTTTTCAGAATTTCTAGATACCATCATAAATGTGGCAACATACCTTTAATTTGCAGAACATAGCTACTTATCCGAATTTTAGTAAACATACCAGAAGCTAAATCCCTGGGTTCCTTTAAATCAGGGCTAGATAAGATTTTAACGACTCTGAGCTATTAGTTAAGTTCTC
>JAODLC010000045.1:15315801-15326927 GCA_026781145.1 Hippopotamyrus pictus
CCATGGTCTTATTTCTTTTCTAACAGTTGAAATGTAAACAAAACAAAATGGCTGACTTTTTTTAAAAAAGGCGAACTAATATCCCAAAATGTTCTAGAATATAACATAAAAAATTACAGTAGCAATTAGCACTAATTAACTGAATTTGTCGATCATATCAACGTCATAAATTAACAACGTTGTATTTAAACTTAGTGAGAAGACAGCAATGCACTTCATTTGTTGATGTTCTCTGGTGTCTTGTTAATAAAAACACAGATAATGATAATTTTCCTAGCACATTAAATGCCACCACCTTATAAATACAAAGTTTCAGTACTGTAAAGGAGAGGGGGAAGAAGTCATAATACATATTTAAAAAATATTTGCTGGATCACTGCATGGTAACTCATTAAAGATTTCCCCGCCATAGTGCACTGACACTTTAAAACTGTGTTTTCCTTTTTATAATTGAATATTATGACCTTCACACTTCTCCTTAAGATCATACAGTAATTAAAATGTCAGTCCCAAAAGCATGAATGAAATTGTCCCAGCAACATGTCAAGAACCAAAATGAAAACAGAGTCATTTCAGGCTGAATTCTGGCTTCAAGGTCTTTTGAAATTACTTTGACATCACTCCGACATAACCTAAATTCCTTTCATGACAATGTATTCTATGAGAGTTCAGAAGCCTTTGAAGACAAATTGGAAATAATTCTATTCTAATGTTACTCACTTGAATTTTATATAGCCCTGTTCAGCGACATTTACCCAGATGTATTATTCTTCATTTCTAAGTCTCTGACATGGAGCTATATTAATGGTTATAATAACTCAAATCTGAAGGAATGGCCATTTTTGTCTGCTATTTAATGTGTTGATTTATTCAGATCCGACTTACTGATAATTACAGAATGGAGTTAATATGTGACTTGAACGATTAGAATTCCAAACAGTTATATTCTATCTGACAGTACTGATTACTCCTCAACAGGAGTTTTGATTAGCATTCTGAGTGCAGCAGAACAAAATGGGGAGAATACAGAGGATTCTTTTTGCCTTAACGTTCTATTTTAACACTATTCTCAGTTGAATGCACCTAATAAAGAGAAGTTTGAATGAGAAAGGTTTTAATCTGTAATTATAGAATAAAACAGGAACAATTTCTTTCAATCAATACCAACACAGATTTTCAGGAGCTAAAATAATGATAATTGATAGTATGATTTTCTATCAACAAAACTTAACCAGGCACCGATTTGATATGATTATGTTGATATCTCATATTGTACTTTTTTGGTACTGCCTTGATTCTTTATTGTAGGGGGATTTTCTTTAGCTACTATATTCTAGCATGTCTAATGTTCTTTCTTCCAGTGTTCCTGTTCAGGTCAGACACCTTACACAAAAAAAAAAAAAAAAACGCTGATCATCGTACCAAAAACTCCTTCCTTCAAATTTATTAGCATAAATACAAATTATGAATAAACCATGCATCCATTCTATCCTTCCATTTCTGACAACCACTGATCCAAAGTAGGGTTGTGTGAGTCTGGAGCCTATCCAGACTGGGCTAGGGACAGCTCAGATGGGATGCCAGTCCATCACAAGACAATAATATTCCATATAGCTGTATATTGTATGACATGCAGTAATTTAACTTATAATGCAAGCATGTTTTTGCAAGCATATTTACGCATTGTATTTATGTTAATATCCATACTGATTCTGGTTTTCATATAAATATTGGCAATAGCAAATGTAATCTGCCATGTAATTGGTTTCATTGGCTTAATCAAGGACAATGTTCTCAATATTCCAGTTGCCATCTGGTATCACTGCACACTCATTGCCAAAGGTGCCAACTTCAAATGTGCCTCAGATATATTGTAATGAAGGGCAATATATTCTGCCCGCAGAAGAGCATTATGTAGTTTTATCATACGTTTAAGCAATATGCACAAAGTGTTGCCTCTGATAATACTGTATGCTATGTACTCACAAGTTTGGCTGCTTGTGTCTGCTATGGCCCCCTCTCCAGAATACTGAAGGGAATATTCCTATATGCTGAATATTGTTCACAGCTGTGTCCTCTTATCCGTTTGGACATTTAAAGACCTGTATATCTATATTAGTTATGAAGTCTTGTTCCTGGGATGCATGCTACAGTAAGCCCCAGTTCTGGCTTATTGGTTCTCTACTGGGGCGGCATGGGTGCAAAGTGGTTAGCAGTATTGACTCACACCTCTGGGACCAGGGTATGAGTCCCCACCATGGCACATGGTAATGTGTGTGGAGTTTGCATGCTTCCCCCTGTGTTGTTGTGGGGTTGCCCCTGGGTACTCCAGCCCTCCCCAGCCCCCATCACCCATGCTCCAAAAATATGCTAAACTGGGTTGAAGTTATCAAATTGCCCAAAGGCATGTGAGTGCGCCCTGCAGTGGACTGGTGCCCCCTCTTGGGGTACACCCTGCCTACCCATAGGACCTGACCCTCCATGACCCTGAACAGGACAAGTGGTTATAGAAAATGGATGGATGGTCTGTGTCTGTGACTTTCCTCACGAGTATTTTACTTGCGATTACCATTCATTGCTTAGTTCTTGCCTGATTGACCTTAGCCTGACTATCAACTGTGAGTATTGGGTTTGTGCTTAGGATGCACAACAGTAAACTTTGGCTGGATTCTCGTGTGGTGGGAACCTTCTGTTTTTTCAACATATATTATCTGTGACATTTGCACAGAAACATACTTATTGGCTGAAATGTCAATAATCAGCATGAAAGAACGTGAATCCAGGGATTTGTAGAGTAGCTGTATCCTTTATTTAAACGACTGGTTAAGTTTAAATTAATCTAAAAATATATTCAATATAAAACAATAAATATGATTGTTCAGTAATCTTGAAAAATATCCAAGTTGCAAAATGAAGCAACATTTGGATAAGTATAGTAGGCAGTTGCTCTTTAATTTAATAATGTAATGCAGATTAATGTTTTTTTTTTCTGCATATACAAAACAGAGGATTCAATCATTTTGACACTTCTCTCAAATAAGGTAGTTTTTTTCTCATTTATTTTTTGTTTACCACTGGAACTCTTATGTTATTGAAAATTCATTGATCAACAAATAATTGCATTTAACAAAATCTTCATGCTCCAGTTGTTTCAAAAATGTGAATCATGTGCATAGCAACACACAAAAAAATAAGAAAATTTATGGTGTGTTTATTATTTGCTTCACATGTGTGTGTTCATATACACACACACTGAAATGAACAATCATAATATATATATACTGTGTATGTGTGTGTGTAGTTATGTCATAAAAGAAATCTTGAGGTAAGAAAATGCTGAATCTGTGTTTTCCAGTCCGTTAAAACGCAGCCTATGAGAACATCTGTTACGAGGGAGAAGACAAATCGGACATTTTATAAAAATGGTCACTTTACATCAGGAGTATGACGTATGGGCTTGCTTTCATGTATTTCTGACTTTTGATCTTCCTTTTTCCCCCCACAAAATTTCAAAAAGACAGCTGCAGTCCTCTACATTTCAAAATGCATCACTGTCTGGTGTGCAATAGTTTATACAGAGAACATCTGTGATTACTTCATATTAGAAGACTCCAGTGCATCAGTTACTATATGCTTTGTCGTCAGTCACTGGCTATTGATTTTAACACTTATTATTGCACAGTTCTTTAGATCAAAGTGTAAACTTGTTTTGTGCTCCCAGACCATTCTGAAGTGTTGTAGGATTATCAAATAAACAATATAGAATCTTAGTTTTTAATTTGAAATGACAATTAGGGTCTTTAATGTGAGACAATAGTTGAAATTCAACCAGAACTCAAAGTGGATTTTGTAAGCTTACAAGAAATGTGAAGAATAGCATGCGAATCATAAGAGCCTATTTGTAAAACAGGCCTTTATCCAATCTGTTCAGACACTGTTCAGACACTTTAGCCCCTAAAATGGCTAATAGGGAGGTCGAAAAGTATTGTGTTTTTTGTTGCTTTATGACAAGGTGTGTATATGATTGCTAGGGTGTTATTTGTTTGGGAAGAAAAGTAAACCAGACATGCATTTCACTCATGAACCTTCCAGAGGATTAAATATCTAGCTACACAAATATGATAATATCTAGCTCATTCAAATATGAGCCTATCCACAGTGTCGGGAAGATTACTTTTGAAATGTAATACTTTACAGATTACTAATTACATTGTAAAACATTAAACATAATATCCACAGTGTCGGGAATATTACTTTTGAAATGTAATACTTTACAGATTACTAATTACATTGTGAAAAACATAATACATAATGTTACATTTTGATTACTTCATTGAAGTAACATAATTTATGGCATTTTATTACTTTTCTAAAAAAAGTTTTGAACTGGGCAGTAAAGTCCCAGAAGCTTTGCTGGCCGTCGTTGTCTGGAAATATGCCAGAAGGCGACATTTCTGCACGGTGAAAAGATGCAAAGCAGTGAAATGAATGTTACATTCTAGATATAAGCTTTTGTAATCACCAACCTTTTGATTAGGAACTGTAATTGAATTACATATTTTTTCTCAGTAAATGTAAGGGATTACACTTACATTTATTTTGTAATTAAATTGCATAATGTCATTACAGATAACTAGTTACCCCGCAACACTGTCTATCCATCCCATTGGAAACAAATCATACGGTACCCCCCTCAAAGAACATAAAGGTTAGAGAGAGAATGACTTCATGATTTCAAGATTGAATATCATCCATGATTAACGTAAGCATAATACACAAAAGCAGTGGAATCGTCATCTCAGCAGCAAGCCCTGGAGGCTACCTGCGTTTTAATTTGGAAATATTATTGATTTGTACTTGATTTGACAGCATTGGTGTCACACTTGGTGCTGCAGTTGGTGGTAATTAGCTTCTGATGGAAAATTAAATGAAATTAACCAAAAGTACAGCATAACACAGTAAGTGTAAGGTGTGAAACCCATGTCACTTATTTCAGATACTCAGTAAGGCTTTGATGCAGAAAAACCAGCCTCCAGATAATAAGAAATGAATGACTAAACACGTACAAATTCTTCCAAACCATTTATTGTTAAATCATCCACTAAAAACCAGTCCATCACAGCCACATAAAGTCCTGGGCAATTGAGAAACAGCTATTAACCTAGCTTGTATATTTGATTTGAAATGCAGGGCGGGGCATAGGACCAAGGGGGAAGCCATGTGACACAAGGATGACATGCGGATTCCACAATCAGTGGGGGCAGGATACAAACTGCTGACACTGGAGAGATAAGACCACAGCTGTACCCGGCTTACCTAGGTAAAAAAGTTGGGTAGTCCAGAAAGTAAAAATCCGTACCAAGATTTTGTTTCAACCAACCAGTTGAGTTCTCTGTGACTCTTTATACCTGGTTGGTTGAAACGAAACCTGAAATCTAACTATCCACCTCTGGTAAAATATGAAACGTTCTCTTTTTGGCGGGATTGGGTGAAGGTATGACATGTTCCTACTTAAGTCTTCAGCAAGAAAATATGCAGAGTAAGTGTAAACAGATTCAAAGCCCATACAATTCTACAACATTGCATAATCTTAAAACTTCAGTTAATTTAATAGTTCCTGTGTTCTCTACAATATGCTTCTATCGGGTGACGGAACTGTGGCAAGGAAATGCAGTTCAGTCCCTATTTGGCCGCTATAAGGAGACAAATATGATCACTGGCCAGGAAAATTAGAGCTGGGCAATATAAACGATATATCGACTTATCGGCATATAAGGAAATGAGAAACTTCGATAAAAACTTTAGAGAAGGAACATTGTTTCATAGAATCCATGAGCCTATCACATCACAGAAACAAATGCAATTGCAGCCATCACATGACAGTATTCTAAGAAAGGACAACCTATGCCCAAAAAAATACGTCAGGTTAGTTGAGTTAGTGGAACACGACCATATTTTACTCTTTTGATAATATCATGGAAGAGATGAGCACTCCCACAGAGGAAATTTCAAGTGTCCATGAAGAAAATGACAGCTCAGCAGCCTCAACTTCTTTTAAAAAGGGAGATATTGTGAATAATAGAGGTGGAGATTTCAGCTCCAGAGAGTACAAATCTGGACCAAGATTTTGTTTCAACCAACCAGTTGAGTATAAAGAGTCACAGTCACAGAGGTTGGTTGAAACAAAATCTTGGACTGGATTTGTACTCTCTGGAGCTGAAATCTCCACCTCTGGTGGAAAAACGAGGTATAATGACATTGGTGGTGTGGCATTATTTTTTGTGGTTCAAAGTTCAATATGTAACAGTGCTGTGCACTGTAAATTCTGCTGAAATAAACCTGAAAATGTCGCAAATTTATTTCACCACTTGAAGCATCGCCATGCAGGTGAACTAATGGAATGCAATCGTTTACAGTCACCAACACAATTAGGGTTTCCATTTCGTATTTGAAGAAATACAGAACAAAACACATCCAGTATTGGTTCCAAACGGGACACAGAATTGTAGTTTTCATTAAGGGATGTTTGGCAGCTCTGCCAACAAAATCAAATACATTCCCTGGAACGAGTGGCGAAAAAAACCCAGCTACAAATTGTACTGTTGGCATTTGGTGTCATTCCCTGTAAAGTGGATCTGGTATGATCTATGTATTAAAATTAGATTTCCGTTTACATTCAAGTTTTCACCTTTTTTCATGTGCTGAATCAATTTAAGGGCAATTCTATGGGAATTTGAAGCAAAAACAGAGATTTAATGTAAATGAATAATCACTTGCATTATACTAATTAACAGCTAATTAACGTAATAAGCAATGACGGCTGATATGAAAAAAATATTGTGTCAAAATACCATATCTCCCTGCCCCAGGCCCCCCCCCCCCACAAAATTAAAAATGATGAATATCCCGACCGTGTGGTTGGTAACGTTGAGAACATCTGCTTGTGAATGTTTTTAAAACAGTGGGGCTTCAACTAAAATAAATGTCCTAAAAAGTTAAGCGAAAAATAAAGCTAAGTTTAAAAAATGGATGCATATAAAACACAGCTTTCTGTAAGCTTAAATATATCGATTTGTGCAACGTCCCACCAGCTCAGGCAAAGAGTTAATGACAGAATAACAACAAACGGTATCAGTGACACTGATATTTCCACCTTTAAATATATTATCAAGGAGAGGAAGGTGCATGTATAATTGTTAAGTGCCTACGTCGTTCAGTAAAACACTGCAGAACTGCAATAAGCTCACTCATTTCAGAAGGCCAAAACTCTCAAAGCTGTCCAATGACTATTGACTAAGAGGAAAGAATCAATGGATATATGTATGACAGCTGAAGTACTGCCATTTCTGTCGAGTGGCAAGGAGGAAACAATAGCTGAAGAAATAATTAATTATGCAAAAAAGAATAACAAAACCTTGACCTAATGAGACCCAGCAAAATGAGAGAAGGACTCATCATTCAGGCATCTCTGCAGCAAAGCAAACCTAATGTTTGTATTGGCAGGTACTGTACTTGTAGGTTTATTATATTGAAGAGCTGTCTGGTCTGGGTGGATCACAATAGGCAGCAATGTCAGTGAAACTCCAAACTGGGACGGCGAGTCATTCAATACACCAATGGCCCCTAAGACAGAGTGACCCTTTGCAGGTGGTTAAAAAAGTGTGATTCCTTTAATGTCTTAATAAAATACTGCGTTTGATTCCAATGGTAAAATCTGTAACAGGAAGATGGTATGTGTGTCATCAGTGCCAAAGTAACATGCAACAGCTCGAGTTAAACCCTCAAGAGGTAAAAAGCTAGTTAAAATAAGCTACAGAAGACTGAGGGTGCAATTGCTACAAATTAGGCAAGGAATATCAAATATAATAGGACACGTAAGGTGAAGTAAAAAAAAATAAAGTTGGATTTTTCCAGTATTTTTTTCTTTCATTGCATTTGTTGAATTGTACTTTTATCAGTGTACCAGTTATCAGTGGCTTTATTTCAGTTATTTATATCAGTTACCCTTTATTAAAATACCAAACCTTTGGAACATCAGTGGGGTGTGTGTGTGTGTGTGTGTGTGTGTCCTGTAGTACACCGACTGTAATGTTTACCCCACCTCTAAGTCCTCTCTGGAACCTGGAAGTTGGATATAATAATTATAATTATTATGTAATCTCAATGTAGCTAATTGCACATGAGTTTTCTACCATGGAAGATATTATCCATCCTCTAATCTCTGATCCTGGTCAGAATACCCAAGTCTGTAGGAGATATTTAAAATTAACTGTAATTTTCCATAAAGGCTTTCTCCATACTGGGCTTGTTAAGATTCAGAGGGTACAGATGTATCAAATGTTTAAGAGGAATTTAATTACAATGAGGGGGAAATGGGCCATCAGTTCAATGGCTTCATTAATTTTCTTGGATGAAAGAGCCGTAATATTCCCAGGCACCAACTGTCTAAAATTATCATTGCACAAATGCTTTCGAAATTTTTTTACTGTAATAAATGACTGTACCAAGTCTGTTACATATCAATAAATATGTGCTAGCGTGATTAAGAAAATGAAACCCATGTTCACTTTGATCGGTGTATTTTATAAATGTATTAGTTACGAATTACAAGCAAAACCCACCTCAGCAAAATCCTATAGTAAAGTGATAGAGATAGATAGATAGATAGATAGATAGATAGATAGATAGATAGATAGATAGATAGATAGATAGATAGGCCCAGATGTCTGTAGTCATGCACAGTTTTTAGTTTACCTTCATTAAAAACACCTCATTCAACTACCTAATTACCACATCGCTCTTGAGTTGAATCACTTCTATTGGAACAGGGAAAGAACTAAGCTACACAGGGCTCCGGCCCTCCAGGACTGCAGTTTGACACCCCTGACTTATGGTTCTTATTTTTTCATTATTAATTTTAACTTGTGAATTATTCTGCACTATGTCTGGCAGATAAAGTCTCCATACGCTTGATTAATTCTGTAAAAATGTTGCAAATTTATTGGTTTCATAACAAAAGTCCATTGACATGCAGTGTTTAACGTACCCGCACATATCTTCTGCATGGACATTTTCTTTTTATTAAGTGTCATAATTTTTTTGACTGACTCATTCAGTTCAGTACTTGCCATTTTGCTATTAATTGTAATTGTAGCCATTGGCTCCCAAAGGGTTACTAAACACAAACGTTCAGCTTTTTTTTTTAAATGATTATTTGTCATTGTTGACACACCACAACAATGAAATGTGTCCTCTGCATTTAACCCATGCGTGACTTTCGTGACATAGCAGGGGGCAGCTAATTCAGCTCCCGGGGAACAGTGCTTGGGGGCGGTACCTTGCTCAGGATACCTCAGTGGCGTCTTGCTGGTCGGGGATTCAAACTTGCAATCTCTCGATTACAAGTGCACTTCCCTAACCATTAAGCCACCACTGCTCTCAAAAGAAAAAAAAAAAAAAAATCAGGGGAGAGCACAAACACAGTCCCCCACTACCAGAAATGATGCAGTGGAGATTCCCACATTTGGGCAATTGGCAGGGGTCAGCACAGCCGCAGTGCAATGACTCACCCTGGATGAACCACCTTCGTGATCATGGTATCTCCCCTGCCAGGTAAATATTTACGTTAAGTTTTTACGTTATTGCATATGTGTTACAAATTTAAAAATGAGCCCAATGAAATGAAATGAATGTTTTGCTTAATCTTTCACTTAATGATTTACTTACTTTTGCTGGTTCTTTGTAATGTGAAACAAATGAATAAAGTAATACTTCAATAAATATATATAAATAAAATAAATAAATGTATTGTTTTTTTTACTGAAATGAGCAAGTGACTTTCTGTGAGGGCTGTATATGTTAATTATCCACTTTTCATAAATGTCCACATGTTCAGTTATGGCTGCTTCTCAGATAACAGTGTCTGTGGGAACACTGAATTGCATTAGCAGCTTACTGAGTTTACTGCATTATTGGAGCATTTTCTACTCCAGCCAGCCCCCCCCCCCCACCTCACCCAGTATCATTGGCCATTTTCGCATCAGTTTTACTTATTTATCTGGTGTGTGTTATTACTAGGTTACCAGAGGCTGTGATTTATCACATTTACTTGAAATTGTTTCTACAGCAGAGATGCATTGCTTGTGTAATAACATTGCTAAGATGTGACATACAACAAACAGCTACCTTTTTATCTCATTTGCTCTCTGTTATGCATTTTTTGGTTGAAGAAAAGTTATGTATGTCGGTTGACATGATATGGAAAACAAGTCAGAGTTGTATAGGCTACACAGTAATGTCTCATTTTTTCCAAATAATTTTTAGTTTTGAAAATTAAATACGTCAGCAGTATTCTTTATTGGCAATTAATCTTAACATTATCTATCTAAAATCACATATACTACTCTTTTGAAATCAGTTGCAGTACTGAAAATGGCTGATTCTATATGTGTCACGACCGGCGTATAAGGAAGACGCAGGGCGTGCCTGAGGGGAGGCGACGGACGGAACGCGGGAACAGGACCTGAAAGACAAAAGCAAAACGATTAACCAAAAACAGGGAACAGAACGGAGACACAGAACAAGAACAGGAACGAGAAGAAAGCCAAGACAGGACAAAGGACAGGAAAAGCAGACAGGCAGACAGAAACAGGAGACACAGTGGGAACAGAGAATGGAGGAACAACAGGGCGAGGAGTGAACAGAGGAGACAGAGAGGGACAAGGAACAAAGACAGGAGGGACAAAAGGCCCAGAAGGGAACGAAGGAGGGACAGAGGGACGAGGAGGCGGAACAATGGGAGGAGGACAACGGGGAGCCCGAGGGAGCTGCGACGGGCGGCGGCCGGAGGGGCCGCAGGCGAGAGGGAGAAGAGAGCAGGATGGAACCACACAGGGGCCAAGGGAACGGGACGAGGGAGAGACGGAGGGGACACGGAGGGAGCAGGAGGGAATACCGGGGAAGGCAGGCAGGAGGGGGAAGCCGTGGCAGGCGACGGCGCAGCTGGAGCAGGTGAAGGCGCCGACCAACGCCCCGCCGAAGTAGGGGGGCCCGGAGGCGACCGACATGGAGCCAGAGGCGATGCCGAGGACCGGCACCACAGAACCGGGGGGGGGGGGGCCCCGGAG
>JAODLC010000045.1:15338812-15357601 GCA_026781145.1 Hippopotamyrus pictus
GAGGGACTATGTCTCTCGGCTGGCCTGGGAACGCCTCAGGATTCCCCCAGAGGAGCTGGAGGAAGTGGCCGGGGAGATGGAAGTCTGGGTTTCCCTCCTGAGACTGCTGCCCCATTGACCCAACCTTGGATAAGCGGAAGTTAATGGATGGATGGATGGATGGATGTATGAGATCTGAGGATTGTCCTCCTTAAGTAATACAGTTTTGCTTTTAAATGTTAGCCAGGGTGGTATGGTGGTTTCCTCAAACCTCTGAGACCAGGGTTTGCGTATGGAGTTAGCATGTTCTCCCTGTGTTGTCCTGCAGTTTCCTCTGGGTGCTCTGGTGTCCAGCAGGCCAAAAATTTGCTGAAGTTAATTGAAGTTGCCAGATTGTGCCCAGTGATGGGTTGGTGCCCTACCATGGGTTCCCTGCCTTGCACCCATAGACTCTGGACCCCCAAGACCCCGTTTGGGATAAGAGGTTACAGAAAATGGATGTATGGATGGATGGAATATTTGCAGGGGTGAAGTAAATAGTATGTTAGTATAATCAAAGCCTATGGTCACAAAAATTTTTTTTTTTTTCTTTTCCGCTCTCAGTCTTGCCTCCCTCAAAGGCTTGATTTTGACTTGGACTTTACCCTTTAAGGTTTTGGTCTTGATATAGGGTGGTCTTGCCCCCATCACTAAGGAATACTAAATGAGTATTAGTCTGATTGGACCGTATAACACAGGATCTACACATAGCCATGTCACTATTCATTTGCAAAATACAGTTCTGTGCAAATGTCTTAGGCAGTCAAAGAAAATGTTTGAATGATCTTCATGTTTATGTAAAACTATTATTATACAGTCGTGGCCAAAAGTTTTGAGAATGACACAAGTATTGGTTTTCACAAAGTCTGCTGTCTCAGATTTTATGATGGCAATCTGAATATACTCCAGAATGTTATGAAGAGTGATCCATTTGCCAAGAAAATGAACATAATCCCAAAAAAAAACATGTCCACTGCATTTCAGTCCTGCCACAAAAGGACCTGCTGACATAATTTCAGTAATTCTCCCATTAAAACAGGCGAGAGTGTTGACAAGGACAAGGCTGGAGTCCACTCTGTCATGCTGATTGAGTTAGAATAGCAGAATGGATGCTTTAAAAGGAGGGTGCTGCTTGAAATCATTGTTCTTCCTCTGTTAACCATGGTTACCTGCAAGGAAACACATGCAGTCACTGCTTTGCAGAAAAAGGGCTTCACAGGAAAGGATATTGCTGCTAGTAAGATTACACCTAAATCAACCATTAATTGGATCTTCAAGGAACTTCAAGGAAAGAGATTCAGTTGTTGTGAAGGTCTCAGGGTGCCCAAGAAAGTCCAGCAATTGCCAGGACTGTCTCCTAAAGTTGATTCAACTGCGGGATCAGGGCATCACCAGTGCAGAGCTTGCTCAGGAATGCAATAGGCAGATGAGAGGCAAAGACTTTTGGAGGATGGCCTGGTGTCAAGAAGGGCATCAAAGTAACCAAATCTCTCCAAGAAAAACATCAGGGACAGACTTATATTCTACAAAAGCTATATGGATTGGACTGCTGAGGACTGGGGTAAAGTCATTTTCTCTGATGAATCCTCTTGTTTGGGGCATCTGGAATTAGCCGGAATAAATTGTCCAGAGAAGAAAAGGTGAGCGCTACCATCAGTCCTGTGTCATGCCGACAGTAAAGAGTCCTGTGACCATTAATGTGTGAGGTTGCTTCTCAGCCAAGGGAGTGGGCTCACTCACAGTCTTGCCTAAGAACACAGCTATGAATTAAGAATGGTACCAAAATATCCTCCAAGAGCAACTCCTCCCAACCATCCAAGAACTGTCTACAAACACTGAAGCAGCGAAACTTTGTGAAAACAAATACTTGTGTCATTCTCAAAATTTTCGGCCCACAACTATAATTAATATGTTCTTATGCTCAGTTGTGTTCAGATGTATGGGTGTTGTTATAATGTCCGGAGTGAGAATTGCTCTTTTGCCCTGTGCCTGGGCAGCCAGTGATGCTTAGCAGATAAACCTATATCTTTGGTGTGGGTTGAGGTCTGTTTCAGGTCCTGCAGTTCACGCTCAGTCACTGCTTGCCCCAGGGCACCAGCAAACCCAGGGATAGAAGTTAACATAAAAGAACAAGAAAAAACAGAGATAACTGTCCCTACAGTTTTAGTTAAGATAAGCAGCACTAAAATAAACTGCGGCAAGCTGAAATATCGGCTGTAAATACTAAAACTGAAATGAATATTTTACATTAGGAGACATGTTCTACTTAGGTTTACTTTACTTTTATGCCTTCAACAAATTAGAAGATTTGCATCCTGAAATCTGCAGTATGCACATTATGCATATTTTAATTATATGAGTAGTATCCAGACTATTCAATACTGAACTTAATGTAAAGACATAAAAACTGAAAAAATATGTATGTAGGTTGGTTGCAAATTATGCTGCATTATTTTCTGTAAGTTAATATGTAATCTGTGCTCCCTAGTTTGATATAGACATTAGGATTTAGGCAGTATTTTTGTTTTCATTCTTGTTTCATTGTTACATTTCATTCTTGAAATGTTAGAACATATATTAAGGAACAAGTAGAAAACGATTCAACTGTTCTCTTCTGAAATGGCAAAAGTCCTGGGCAACATCTCCAGGACTAAAGCGTAAGGTGGACTAGACGATTCTCTGGAGGGCCTGGGGGGTGTTTGGGTGTAAAAGTTCAAAAAGACTGTCTACAGACAAATATATAATAAAATAGGGACCTTGGGCCACTGTGTAACAGGAGCTGGTTTAAGCTCCCATCGTTACAAGCTAAAAACAATGTATTATTACCCATCCTTTAACCATAATGTAGCATAACGACATTTATCAGTGATTAGAGATAGTGTCAGTATTTGTTTGCTCTATCCATGCTGAAGCACATAAAGGCAGAAGAATACTGCAGCCATCCTTCACTGTTTTGGAATATGCATCTTACCAAGGGTGGCATATAGGAGCTGTTTACAGAGACTTTTCCAAAATGGGGAAAAAAATGTTTAATGCTGGCTAGCTTTGTGAAATCTTGATCCGTGGTCTATGCAGGTATATGGTGATTTGTACAGCACAACAAATGACATGAAACTCACTCATTTAACCAGTAAACTTTTAATTCAGTTATGCGGCATTTTTCACGTGTCAGAAATATTGACTTTATATATGACTATGATTTGTGAAAACAACACAAAAAAACAAACCCTAACTGAAAAAAGCAACAGCAGAGCCTGGCATATACCCAACACAGGCAGGTCGGGCCTGGCCATCTGGCATGCCGGGTGTTTTCCCGGTGGGCTGATGGGTATGTAGGCCGGCAAAATCTATTGTGGCGGACCTCTGGTCGACAAAATTTGTCGCTCGGCAAAATTCATCGTGGGAGACCCCCAGACCTCGCTCAGCAAATCTTACTGAGGGGCTGTGGGGGCCCCAAAGTTCGGGACTTATTTTTGATCCCCGTCCAGCCCTGCCCGCGGGTGGCCGAGAGCACTTCTGTTTTGAAAAAGCCCTATTAGGAAATGCACATCATTGGACTGCAGCAAAACAAATCCAAATAACACAGCAGAGCACTGCACAAAAAGAGTGGGGGTTAGAACCTCAACCTTGGAGGAGTGTAGAGGATATACGTGGAGAAGTATGTCTTATCAACAACAACAATGATAATATTAATTCATCTTCTTCTACTACTTTTTCTTCTTTTTTGTCTTCTTAATAATAATAATAATAATAATAATAATAACAATAATTGTCATCATTATAATTAATCTTTTGCCACCATAAGAAACGACTAAATGTATTGCTATTTCTGTCCTGTAGATTAAGGGAAATCCTGCTTTTAATTCTCCTAGCTGCATCCATTCTTCTTTCTGCTGATTTTTTGTAGTTGCTCTTTCATGTATCGTTATATTCATTTACATTCAGCACGCATTGAGGTGTGATCGCAGCATATTTTGTACACTCAGGAGTAATTAACAGACTGTCTTCCAAGGTTCTGGCTTCATCATCTGTCTGGTAGCAGCCTGGCAGGATGCACTCCCTGATGGAGAAGGTGCCAGTTGAGCTCAAACTGTCAATCAGCTAATTGGCTATCCATTGTGTCAACCCTAGTATTCCCACTGCAATTTTACTTCTCTTTCTTGGTCTAAGTCTTGAAATGACTTTGTTTCACAGTCAAGTTTTGTGTGAATTCGCATGAAACGTTCCACAGTGTTGGTTATACAAGCTGTTTGATGCGGGTCCTTGTCGTGGTATTGGCTGGTACTGTAATGTAATGTGTGCAGTTGAGGAGAATCTCCCTATATTATCAAAAATAACATGGCAGTTTTTAATGACCACGGATACATTGACTGTTGCTCTTTTTTTGCCTTGCTTGCCATTGAGTAAGATTACGGGGGAAAAAAAATATTAAAGATAACAAATTTAAATGGTTAAATAATAATAAGATGCTAATGATTGCCATGGCTATTCAAGTGTATACAGTGCCCAGTGATATAATTCACAAAAAATTTATTTTATTAAGAGCTGCCAGCATGGCAAAATATGTCATTATCCTATATATCTTAATTAGTGAAGCTGACAGGGTGCATTATGGGATGCTGTCCATAAAAAAGTCAAACCCTGGACCTATAATTGCTAAAAGGGAAAGTGTAAGCTTTAATTGCAGTGCAGTGCAGTGCATTTTAAAGGTGTAATAGTTAAATGGAAATGTAACTACATGGATATCTGAAGTTGCTATTAAGCCATCATGTATAGCAACAAATAATAGGTAATATGTACTTAAAAAAGCACGTCAGCATATTGAGAGAGGATATCAAAATGGGCCCAACTGAAATACAGCACAGTAGGAAATTTTAATGTCTGTATTCCTCCATATTACCACAATAGGGATGATCACATTCTCGTAGCATTCCTCTATATCAGTGTTTCTCAACCCAGTCCTTGGGGACCCCCAGGCAGTTGATATTTTCGTTCCTTCCCAGCCCCCAATGCACCTGCACCAGGTATTTGGCGTTCTTGATTGGCTGGGGGTCTGGACACAAGAGTGAGAAAGCATTTCATAATCACTTTTATTTTAATTCATTCCCTGTGCTTCAGGGTAATTATGACATTGCACTAACAGAAGAGACTAACAGACAATGACTAGATGAAGATTACCCCATAAACAAACATTTAGCACAACATAAAGTTGATTTCTAAGATATACTTTTAGCTGGCGGGAGGTAATTATTAAGAAAACAAAGTCTGAAATAAAGTGAAGTGAATGTACAGCTTTGTCAAAATGAAGTTAATTGGAATACTTATTCATTTGTTTTCCTGTATATTGGGTAAAATCTTTTTTGGCTCAGGCTTCAATAGGCTTCTGAACTACTTGGCAGTCTAAGCTGTCATGACAACAGATATTTCACTGTCTCAGTATTCCAAGTGGATGTGCAATGATTCATTTCGAAAGCTCTCCTTATATCAGTATGAGAGGAGAAAAAGATACACTGGCAGTACTTCTGCAAAACACAGAAGTACACTGAACAGATTCCAGGATGCTACTGGTCTGTTATGCAATCAAGCATCTCATTAAAGCTGTCTATAAGTTCTGAGGCGGGTGGTGAAATATTGAGCCCTCATCGATAATTGTGAATTCCATTATCACCTAGCCATAAAGCAAGTTATCTGAGATGAACAACATGGTCCATGTGTGTGTGAGAGAGAGAGCTGGAACACAATTCATTTTAAAATGCTGACACTTAGTCTCCCTATCCCCTCTGTAGATCAAACCTGACAGCTTTAACCGATGATTAAATGGTTTGTACTGAGGACATTCAGAGGATAAGCCTGGTCGTATTATTCACCAGTACTTTAAAAAGTCCTGCTTAGCCCTCATTGTGATTGTATCAAAAACTGGGACAAGAAGTTCAACTGACACAGAAATATATGGAATATCTTGAGCAGAGAGAGAGAGAGAGAATTTCATGCAGTTATACCAATAGCAACTTCTTCTGTCATCACACTGTTGATATTAGCCAGGAAATTATCCAATGATCTATGAGTTTTCATCATGCCAAGCTGTTTAGTTCCCTGATGAGTCACAATGGCTGTCTGCCATGCTAACCATAGTCGCTGCAGTGTTTATGTTCTTCTTCTTTCCTTCATGATGCCTTTGTGTTGGCGTGCCTTTCGGGAGCCAGTTGATCTTTCTGCAGAAAAGCAAGCTGGTTAAACAAAGGGCTTAGTTAATAAAGCAGCCTCATTATAGTTACATTAGTATGCCACAGCATCAGTACACAATAATGTGGAACTCATTCAAGGGCAGAACATGCTGTAATGACATAGTGGTGTGCTGGGGCATGTCCTGCCTTCCAGTGAATGGACTCAACAATCAAGGTCCTCATATTTGTTCTTTCATTAATCATCTCGATCAAAAATATCTAAGTTGGAGCACAAACATGTAGTGAGAGGGAATAGGGAGTGATAACAGACACACACTGCAAAAATGAAAAGCCTTTACAAACCCTGAATCAAAAAAAATCTTGATATGGTGTAATTTGGTATAATGTCCTAAATGCCAGAATTAAGCATCCCTTGTTTATTCATGTTGCCTGTGTGGTATGTTTCATAGTGACCAAAGTAATTTGCAACTTTTTTCTTTGGCATATACTGTATCTGTCTTATTGTAACATATGCTGCTTACCGATGGCAGATTAAAAACAGGTTATGTCTTATCGGTCGAGTGCAATATTTTCTAGCTTCTGTTGTGGCCCTTTTGGAGTTGCATTACTACCTTCCTCCCTCCTGCCTGAAAAGATTTTTGTGTAAAAAGAATAAATTGCACTTCCAGATAAATGAACAGAAAACATGATCTCCAACAATGTTTACAATTGGGTGTCAGAGAATGTATTTTGAAATAAAGACAAAGAAGCAAATTCATGTTCATGTCTAACAGCAGAAAAAATGCCAGAAGTGGGCCTTGACCTGTAATAAAGAGTCTTATTGAGCATTTGTTCACCTCGCCGGGTGAATCCTCATGCCTACCATGCAGAATTATAAGCAATATCGCTCAATTGCAGACTTGATGCAAATATCCTCCTTGTCATAAGAAATTGTTGATAACAAAGGCTGCTGGTATTCTACTGAGTCAACAATTCAGACGATAGCAATAGATTAAATTTCCCTAAAGAGTAAAGCATCACATGTTCGATATATTATTCTTAGATGACCATAAGTACACATTTCTAACTGGAAACACTGGTTAAGTAGGTATAAATTTGTTTTTTATTTTTCTAAGTCTTGTTGAAACAAGCACTGAGACTAATGTATGTACACATACTTTTATCACATGATGACAAATAAATGGTTTCTTTTGAATGACTAATGTCATCAGCAGCATGTTCTGCTTTCGCTGATGATTTTTGACCCTCCCTCAAAAGAGTATGGGTGGACGCCTGGAATGTAAGAGAATGGTGAAAGGAGAAAGAAAAGAAAGAAAGAAAGAAAGAAAGAAAGAAAGAAAGAAAGAAAGAAAAATGGGGCACAGTAAAAAAATCCCCTTCAGAATTAATAAAGCATCACTATTCTTTTCCATTCTAAACATAAGAACACTTTGCTATTTTATTGATCTGTTGCCACATTCCATCCATCCATCCATCCATCCATCCATCCATCTTCTTAGTGCCTATCCTGGGTTTGCTGCCTGTTCCTAACAGAAAATGGCATAAAGTTAGATACATCTTAGATTGGATGCCAGATAATTTCAGATTACACACACAATAATACTCCATGGGCAATGTAGAGATGCCAGTTATCCTAGCTGCAGAACGCCACGAACTGCTTTCCTGTGCTGAGACTCTGCTTTCTGAAAGTTTTATAATCACTGCTCAGAACTCAGCCAGCCACTGTTTTCCCTGTCATACAATATGAAGTCAGGTGGATTTATTATGGACAGATTTATTACAATATTACCTTTTAAATATTTTATTGAAATTACTCATAAAACAAATTCGCTCTCTTTTTTCAAAATTCATTAAAATTAATTGTGAGCCGTATTAAGTGAGGTGCATAAATTAATTAGAAGCTAAACTTTTATGAGTCCCAAACCAAAAGACAAGGCCGTACCGTTCACCTCTCCTTTAAGGAATGAATAAACCATTAGTGTTTGTTTATTTATTTTTTATTTTTTTTTATTCTAATGTGCAAATATAATTGCAGTAGGCAGCATTAAACTGTTTTGATTATTGTCTGCCAGCTCTTATGAATTCTATTAGATATAATTGCATTAACTTAATTCATCATTCAGGCTCCATTTATTGTTCTTATTAACTGTGTTTTAATAAACCCCATAAAGCAGAGATTTGAAGAAGGAGGGTCTGGGAACAAGGCATTTAACGCTGTCTGAAAGTTGACCTTTGAGCCGTGTGCTCAGCTACTGCATATGTCAGGATTACAGGTGTAGGGAATATTTCTCAAATTTGTGGAAGTGTTCACTTGGCATCCAAACTACTTGGCTAGGTGGTCAGCTCTATTTTTCAATTTCGTGAAATGGCATTGACTATTTATTATGCATTAATTGACCCCTTGAAATCAGTAGTTGTGCATAATCTGTGCCAAGCACAAGGTCACCACTGGGAATAGCAAAATGAAATTTGGTTATTTTTGTGCTGAGTCACTCCTAAATTCAGAGTCAGAAGCCATTTATGATGTAACCTCATGTTATATAGATGCTTATAAAATAGGCAGCTCTTAATAAAATACATTTTTTGTGAATTATATCACTGGGCACTGTATACACTTGAATAGCCATGGCAATCATTAGCATCTTATTATTATTTAACATATTACATACTGTACTGGAATGGCATCTCATGCTGGAAGTTACCTGTGCTTCAAAAAACAGGACTTAGGATGGGCATGTGGTGAATGAATGAATGAATGAATGAATGAATGAATGAATGAACAAATAATATGTAAGGTTTTTTTCTTATTGTCAAAAAGATAATTCCTCATCCAAAATAAATCTAACACTAACCTTTTTTCATATTGGCCCCACAATTTACTTTTTCTTTGCCTATAATACATATGTGCGAATTCCAGTGTCTGGAAAGAGATTTATGCTGATTCATGCAAATACACAGATGCTGTAATTTATCAAGGTTCTTGGTAGTACCGTACTTTTGTTATGGTAACTTGAACAAAGAAGGAGTTTTAGCTCAGAAATAAGAGTGAAGACATGTTTGATGAAAATGACTACATATGCATATACTTTTTAGCTGTGCTTTTTGATTACACTGGACAACAAATATTGTGTTTCATGAACACTTTCAGGTGTACCTTGTAGAATTTGTGCTGCTGATCATGAAAATCACCTTAAAATGAATGCATTGTGTGCTGTTTTTTTGAAATGATCTTTTTTTGTCTACCCTCCAATACCTGCTAGCTGTAAGATTTGGGTATGAAAGGAGCCACAATGTCCCAAGTTAATGACTTTAATACAGAAACCATGAGTGATTTATGATTACAGGGGAAGACGGGGTTAATAGGGGTCTCTCTTCATAGTGACCAACTTGGTGAACGGTTTTACTAGGGTATTGCCACAATGGAGAAAAGGCATTAGGGCAACTGCACTCCATCAGTTCTGGCTGACTATTGTTGGACACAAAAGTGAGATGCACCAGACATTCAGTACAAACAAAAATCAAGACCAAAATACTTCGACACCTTTTAA
The DNA here is from genome assembly GCA_026781145.1 of Hippopotamyrus pictus. Taxonomy (NCBI): domain Eukaryota; kingdom Metazoa; phylum Chordata; class Actinopteri; order Osteoglossiformes; family Mormyridae; genus Hippopotamyrus; species Hippopotamyrus pictus. The sequence continues at coordinate 15,348,564 of JAODLC010000045.1, forward strand.
AATTATGCGGTGTATGTGAAACATTATGTGATTAACAATGTTACTCAATAAAAGTTAATTTCACATTTCTCAAAAGTCCATCCTGTACAGTCAAGCTGCAATTAACCTTGTGCTCACTCTGAAGAGAACTCACGAACACTTTTTTTAACTATTTGTTTTCCCGTGTTATCATATCCTGTCTCGGTCAAAATATCAGTCACAATAAAGGAGGTGGTGGGAAAAAGACAAAAGGCTTTTGAAGGAAGGTAAGAGCGAGAAGGCAATGTGTCAATACCGCAGTGGCACGTCATCTCCGTGCGAGCAGAGGAGTTCAGTATGTCTCGCTAATCACTAGTTCTGAAGGGCTGTTATCAGCATGAGCAATTTAACTCAAAATTAAAGATAAGCAGCAAAAAAAATAAAAATGTGCTTTAACTGCAGGATGCATGCTACCTTTACAAAAGCCTTTATATTTCAAGTCCTAAAATCTATTAAAGGAGCAAGCATTGTGTGGAATGGATTCTATTCTCATACAATTTCTGTGGCGTAGAAGAGGAGGTATTTGAAGACCATCTTGTTTATGAATATGACTGGGCATCAGGGGGTAATGGATTTGGTTTTTATTGCAAAAGGCACCATAGGATTACAGTAGCCTTATTGTTTTATTAAATGACTGCAGATAAAAGTGACTTGTGGGTGGGAACAGTATTTGTGGGCCCGTAGGAGGTTCTGTTCACTCTAAGGAAAGTGAAATACCAGTGCCCAAGTGTACTGAAGTGCACTAAAGTGCTTCTGGTGCAGACCATCTGCAGAGAGCTATTGACTATGTGTGACTATGAAAGGTCTCATGATTCTCACTGATGTGTGCTAATCAGGCCCTATTAAAGGAAAAAAAAAAAGGAAAAGCTAAATTATGTAATCATGATTCAGCACATTGCTAAGATAAAAGGATTCACTACCTAATCACACAAAAACCAAAGTTTGCTGACTGTTGTGGTGCATAATGCCTGTCATGCCCTAACCAGGATGTGACACGCCAGTTGTGGGGGAGGTGAGTGCTGTACATATGGAAAAACAGCATTTTCCCTCATAGCTATTAGTCTATTTCCTAAGTAATGTTATTAATGTTAGGCTGGTATTTTGAAAAACAGTTTTCACATCGACAAGTTTTTAAAATAATTTCACAGAAATATCGTTAATGGAAACCTATGTAGGAATCGATCAGTTTGGTTTATTGCATTCAAACAAACGTCTAAATAAATGAATGGATCCATCCACCTTCTACCCAACCATCAAGGACAAAGTCTCTGTATGGAGTCCCGTCATGAGGCAGGTCACCGGCAGTACAGGGTTACAAGTACACATCCACTTTGCGTCACCGGTTCACCTGCAAATGTGGGGGAAACCAGTGTGCCCAGAGAAATGGCAACACAGGCAGGAAGTCCAGACTTCATTGACACACGCACACACACACAGTCCATGTATTCATGTCCTTGTGGGGACTCTCTATTCATTTCTATGGGAAGAAACATAACCCCAACTATGACAACCTTAACCCTAACCAACCATAACCTTAACCATAAGTAACCAAACAAAATGCAAGACTTTTCAAGTTTTTATCACATTGTGGAGAAAGCTGGTCCTCATGATGTGATAATTACATAATCACACACACACACACACACAAGGCAGAGACCCTGGAGGTGTGAGGTGACAAGGCTAGCCACTGCACCCCTAATCAAGCAAACAAACTCACATTTAGGACTATATTTAAAATGCCACCATTATAGGATTTGCCAGTATAATTTGTGAGCTGGGACTGTAGGGTAAAAATGAGCATTTCCACAGTGTGACTATAGCAGTGGTGAGTATAAGGAAGTGCATTTTAATAGCATTGTGGTGAGTGTAACTTCATTTGAATTAGCTTTTCAAGGAGATCAAATATTTGGCGGTAGCTGGTGGCAGATGTTCAAGGTCTTTTGGAGGCAGATCTATAAAGTAGATTAGATCTATTGAATTTTTTTTTTAAAACATACTATCTCAACTGCAGAAGTGTCATGAAAAGCAATGAGGGTCTAATTGTCCCAAGGGCTTCCATTTCCTGATGCATTTGCCATGACTTAATGCTCTAGCTTATCAACCTACGGCCATGTGAGCAAAATATTTTCAGCAGCACATCATAGACTGTGTGTATGTGACATGCCACAGTGTTACCAGGTCAGAGCAATCAGCTGTTGGATAATAGTGAGAAAGTTTCCCTTTATAATGTATTTTTTTTTTTTGCTCTATTCGCACACTCAAGCAAACCTTGTGTCACTTCAGCAGTGCTTTCTAAACTGGCTCTAACAGGCCATGGCTGAGCTTACTCAGGTGTATATTCTGCCTAGGGAGAATGGGGGGGGGGGGGGGGGTATGTCGAAAAAAAAAAATCCAATGATCAATCTTTATTGTACTGCAGTGGCCCGGAGACACATAGAAATGCTACGTCCTCCAGAGATCAAACTGCAAAGGCTCCATGCTTATGTAGGAATTATAAACAATAGAAAATGGAAGTGCATAGAGTTCGCAGTCTCTGTGTCAGCACAAAACTCCTGGAATCAGTTTCAATTATTAGAGAGCTCTTCTCTGTAGCTATTCTAGGTCCTACTGTATAGCTGTTACCCTAGTTTGATTAGTATAAAACAGGAGGATTGAGTCTAATAAACAGTCTCTGTTAATGCCACATAAACATTCTCTGTTAATGCCACATAAACACTTCTTTAGTAAACGTCAATGACCCAGATCAAAATCTGTCAAGTGACAATAGAACACCTTCCACTAACACATGAATACAGTTGTTACAACTTTGTATACAGTTCCTGTAGGCATCACTGACATGAGAGGTAATGTCATTGTTGTATTTGATATGTTGTGGTGGTAGAAGGATTAGTATACAGCAGTGTTTCTCAAAGCAGTCCTCTGGGACTCCCAGACGGTCTACATTTTTGCTGTCTCTAAACTATGAGTGAAAATGTGAACTGTCTCAGGGTCTCTGAGGACCGCTTTGAGAAACACTTGTATACAGTACTGTGCAAAAAGTCTTGGGCAAGTCAAAGCTCTTTGGCATTTTAAAATTAGAACATATGCAAATGAACAGTAATACAATAAAAACGAATAATAACTCTAAAAAGTTCCTGATATCTTGTTGGATGGCTAGATGAACACCGCTTCACTTCCCAGATCTCTCCTCAGGGGCACCTCAGCCATTACATGTATTTGTTAAATGTTACCATTAGCTCCCTTAACTGATAAATGAAATCATTATAAAACAAAAGCTCACTGAGGTATGATAGCCATACAAGGTGTGGAAGTGGTCCAGTCAAAAAAAATACACGAGGGTATTGGATGGCTGCTGCAAACACTGGGGTGACTTTCGGTCAGGTATTGAAATGGTTAAGCTAACACACCTTGACAGAGATAATACTATAGCTTTACACCAACATATTGTTTCACACTGACAGGCAAAATTATAATTGCTTCCTTCTCCGTACAATCATTGCACGTATTATTTGATAAGAAATTCAAGAGAGAAAGAATAAGAAGGAATATTTTTATTTCATCTGGGTCTCAGGCTGGCTACTGATTTTCAGGTGAACACAGTAAATCGTTGTGGTTTATTTGCTGCATGGCGACTGTAGCGGGCTGTGTGATTTTCCCCCTCCTGCTCCTTGTGTCCCTGATCATATGCGGATGTGTGTTCCTCGTCTTTCTCGCCCCCGGTAATCACAGACCCCGGGGAAGCTCGGCAATCCTCGTTGCCCATGCAGCGGCCAGTTCTGTTCCATTTTTCTCAACATCACTGACATGGCATCCTTTCTCGTCGTGCGGGAAATCGTTCTGCTTTCCTCATTTTATCATGCAGGCCTTCGCCCCTCCTCCTGCCTCCCTGTAAAGGGAAAGGCTTCGTAATAAATGATTGGCTCAGCCTTTACAAATCTCCCGCATTACATGGTTCTTTCCTCAGGACGAGTCGGGCTCTGCCGCTGTGCACCTTCCTGCAGATGATGATCCTCACATATGTGCTCCCTGCCTGGGATCAGGGTGAGGCGGCCCATTCTGTGTATATATTCAAGAGCGTGACGACTCGGGCTGCAGAGAGTGGTAGCTGTGCATCAGCCGCACCCTTATACTGTAAGTGTCTCATACTTCAGCTCTGATATATTCTCTTGTGAAAAGGCTTTGCAAGATAAAAAAAAAGTATAAGCTTTTGGTCTAAGGGCCTAATATTGCCATGTTGTTTAATTTAACAGTTTTTTTCCATAAATATTTTCACAGCATCTTTACTTGTGCAAAAGAAACAAACAAATAACACATTTGAGTATCTTTGTCAGTGTTTCTGGAAGGCAGTACAAGGTTCTTTGTGAAGAGCTTACACACTTTTACAGTGACCATCTACTTTCTATTCAGGGGGTCTTGCCTCCAATCTTTCTTAAGAAAATCAGAGTGACAATAAATTGACATTATAGTAAAATTCTTGGATTCTACATAGAAATATACAAACATCTACAAAATACAGAGTGAAATATTGAGCAAAATTGCACATAACATGACATAAGATTAAATATATTATAGTGGAAAATAAATATTTTAATGGCATTGTTTTTTCCAGAGATAGTAATTATCTATCTTATTTCAAGACACCATAAAGAGAATTCATATTTCTATCTAAAGTCACTGGATGCAAACATTTTTTAAATGTTTTTAAATTTTTTTAAATCTTTGAGTTATTTTTTTCTAACTATAAAATAATGAAGTTTAATTAACCATCAAAAGGCAGACATTTTAAAACCGCTACTTCAACATATATTGCGTGAAAATCAATCCCCATACACACGATCCTCATTTTATGTGTGTGGCATTTTATATTAATAGATGAGACAACATATCTCAAAATGAAAGTGCACTATTTTGTAACAGGCAATTTTTCCCACACAGTGTCTAAAAAAGGCAGCAGGGTGTTATATTGCTTAATATTATTCATATTATATCTCATCTGAGAACAATTTGAAATTCTGATTAAAATTCATTGTGCGTGCTTTCGAATCGGCTCAGCTGCTCATACAATAATCCAGAGGACAGGCTGGTGTCGAGTCAATCATTGTGTGTCAGCTGATCACTGTGTAGGACCTATCGAGGGATTTAATGTACACTACATATTGCCAGAATGAATAAAATAAAACATATAACGCCATCACATCTCGGAACACATATTTGAATATAGGATTTAGAATGTAAATAGAAGACAAGAGAATACTGTAGTCTGGGAGTGGGTTCAAACCTACTCAATATTTTAAAGTGAGGTAACATCAGTATAAATTTGAAATATAGCTTTTTAAAAGCTTGAAACTTGGTGAAACTTTTTTGCCAAAGTTTAATGACACAGTTGTAAATAATCACAGAAAACCTCAGATTGTGTTACCTATTTGTTGGAAATTCTAGAACATATCTAAGAGGCAGTCATCGTCAGGGAAGGTTCCAACTGCTGCCTGGCCGAGCTCTTACCTACTGTACTTCCCCAGCAGCTCTTGCACAATGGCACATTGCAGTCTAGTTAGTTTATGTGTAAGTGCTGTTTCATTCTATGATTGTTTTCGGGATCCACAGGAGTATTTCTATAGCTGCATCTGTAAAAGGAATAACACATCATGCATTTTAAATAAATATCTGCTCACGGCAAAAGGGATGAATCTCTTCTACCTGAATCAGTATTAAATAATGCCTCTATGTAGAATGCGAGGATTCCTTTGCTTTTCTTTGTTACTTTTATTAGAAAACTGCAGTCAGCTCTTCAGAGAATGCCCTTCGTGTCACGCCCTGCTAGTCCTGCCCGTCATGTTTGCCCCGCCCCTCCTGTGCTCCGTAATCGGCCTCGCCCACTGCCTTCCCTGTTTGTTCCTGTCCTCGTGTGGAATGTCTCCAGCTGTCTCCTGTTTGGTCTCGTTAACTGTGGTATTTAGATGCTCCTTCGTCCATTGCTTGTCAGTCTGGTCATTATTGTGTGTCACTGTTCCCAGTTCTGTGTTTCATCTGCAATAAAGTTCCCTCATGGGCATGTTATGGAAGTTCCAGTTTCTGAGTCCTGCCTTGCCTTGCCTGATTGTGACACTTCATCTCATGATTTAAAACCTCCCTGCTGATCCTAAAATTAAAGCAAGAACTCTAAAAAACAATATATTACTAGAGAATCAGATTATATGTATTTAGATTTTATCTGTCCTTCCATCCATCTATCCATCCATCTTTCAAACACTCATTCTGATCACAGCGTCAAGAGGGCCTGGTAGCACAGGGCACAAGTTTGGGGTGCGCCCTACAGGTAACACAGGTTATTCATACTGTTTTTCAATATTGGTTGTTTTTAACAACAGTCCTGCCTGCAGGTTAGTGATATCTGTCACCCTCAACATTGTACTAGGCAAGGATTCAAAGGAACATCTGTAGCATTGCATCATTCCCAATATGTTAATACGTTTTTGTTTTCAGAAAGCGGCTAAACACTGCAATCTATTACCTTCTCACACACTGAATTTTAATGTTCTGAGATGTCAGAGGCATAAAGTGTCACAAATTCTGGCTATATAAAATAGCAGTTTGTTTCCTGTTTTAGTGCTTTCCATGGGAGCGGCATTATATAATGCAATATCTCAATTTTCTTCCTTTCAGTGGTAAATTGAGAGCATCCAGCTGTAAATAGTACCATTAATGTATAATCAACCGAACATATGACTTCTTTCTTTTCCTTTTTTTGGTGGTGCTTTTTCGTGCATGCACGGATTAACAACTGTTGAGAAGATGGATTAGTTTGTCAGGATGGTAGTGCTTGTCAGAATTAACCCTGGTTTACATGATTATTTTTAATTAACGAAACGGGATCAGTTGAAGCATGGATGCATGTGCTCACTGAGCCGGATGGAGTTGTCACTCTATTGTCTGATCACCGTGGCTTTTCCCAGAGCTGCTATAGTGGTCTCACAGCCAAGCACTGATGATATGGCCAGCCTCTGTATATGGACAATTACAGACGACACTTATTGTGACTTTTTTAAATGATCAACTTCATTATTTTAGTTTGTCGGCGCATGCATGGGCAATTACACAGGGAGAGATTAAGAAAATACCTTCCATGGCACTTAATATTTAAAATATTTTTCATTTGATTCTATATGATTTTATTCTATAAGATTTACTGTACCTAGTCACTTGTTTCATGGAATATATTCTATATATATAAACCTTCGCAATTGTTTTTGTTTTGAAATATATATAATATTTAATTTCAGTGAAGGTTTGTTCTTACTCCAGAAGAACTGCTGAACTTGTGGCAAGGGTTCTATAACAGGGGAACTGAACCAAATCATACTATCAATTTCACTGGACACATCATGTAAGTGCTTCGTTGCCGAAAGTGAAAGGTATGTTTACTCTATAAATGTGACAAAAGGTCTTTCAGATCCATCATTGCGAAACATAAAAATATGTATTTTGAAATGATGTAAACAGAGGCCGTTTTCACACACGAACTTTCGAGATTGTCTGGAGAATCCCGTCGAAGCATTTCCCAAGTTGCCCTTTCACTCGTGTGGCACACAACTGGAGACTGTCCTTGTCAGATCCACTCCCAACTACTAGAAATACTCCAGTTGGTTTAAACAAGGGGTGGCGCTTACATAGAGCATGGGGGAGGCAGGACATGATGCCAAAAGTATGCTGTGGAAATCTCAGTGTTTCATTTACAGCGCCTCAAAGACGGCGGATGAGGCTACTGACTTGCTGAGAATGATAACTGTTTTAGCGTTGATATTAATTCTACATGTATTTGGACGAGTCCTCAATATCAGCTAAATAATGGAAAGCAATATATAGACATACAGATAAGAGTATGCGTTCTTCGCCCTGATGTTTGTATTCTTCTGTTTTTGCACCTGTCACAAGATACAATCATCATCAACATGCCCACTCCTCCGTGGTGAATTCAACATAAATCCCCCCTGCTCCATTCACACATGGGGGTCATTCAGAAATCGCCCAGACTTAACTAAGGGGTTAACATAGTATAACTGTTTCGGACATTTGCGTTTCCACAATACAGCCCCTCTGGGTACTGTGTGGAAAAGCTCAGGTTGGCAGGGGCTGTGTGAAAGGGGCTGGAGGTGTGGGACGGGGAAACACTGCTGCTCTGCTATCATCTCATATGTATGTACATTGTGCAAAAGGTGTGAATTTCTCCAACAATGGGGGAAAAAATAAGAACTTAGCATCACAATCATATAATTCACCTGACTTTTTAGTTGACAAAATTCTATATCTATATACAGTAGCTTTTACTATATAGTGAACATAGAACAATAGATAGATCGATTGTTTGATTGACTGATTGATTGATTTCGTATTATAGAAGATATAGAAATGTTTCTCTGTTTTATCAGGTTATTCATTTCATAGTTGTGAGAGACATATATTCGAATGCATTATGTGAACAGCATATTGTTAAAGCGCTACTCATAGCACTTTTTCAGTGACATTTAGTTTTCTTTTTTTATTTTTCCTCAATACCATCTGTCACAGTATGCCATAGGTAAGTGGTCATCTTGATTAATGATGGCTAAAGAACATCATTGTTTTTTTTTTCCCTTTATGACAAACACATTTCTCATCAGCTGGTGCTGAGTTCGGCCCAAAAAAGCTCGTCGAGGGCATCAAGGTTGCCAGGGCAGCAGATGACAGGGCATTTTTCTGCTGATGTGATTCGCTGAATGACGTGCATGCATCATATCCACAGATGGTCCATGCTGTCAGGGCCATTTGTTGTAAGGCATATTGGAATTGACTTTGGTCCGTACACAATGTTGTGAATGAAGACTAGTGGAAATACTCTCCAAATATTCTTATTTGCAAAGAATTATACCGACACGAAAAATAACCTGTACAAGCTCAGCTAAACTAAAAATGGTTAATTTCTTATTAAGTCAGGCTGGATAATGTCATGCTGTTTGCCTGTTCAATTTATTCTGGCCCATAAT
>JAODLC010000045.1:15372292-15392759 GCA_026781145.1 Hippopotamyrus pictus
CTTCCTTCCCCTAAATAGGGAAGGTAATCAGGTCCTAATGCCCTCCATCTGGCCGATCCGCCTCCGAGGGCGTGACACAAACATTGATTCATACATCACCTGGTTATGGTGTTGGCCAAAGCAACCTGCATTTGAGGATCAGAGAGTAGGGTCAGCCAGTTTGTTGAGAGCAGTTGAAGCTAAGGGCCTTAGTCAGGGGCCCAACAATGGCATCACTCTGCCAGCCAAGGTATTAGGATGCTCTTCGTGTCTTAACTACTGTACAGTATTTGAATGCTCTCTATTATTTGTTTGTTTGTTAATATTTCTATTTTTACTTTTTTTGAATTTCTGCAATGTAACATTTGAATGTTTTCAGTGATAAAATAAGACTGGTGAAAATGTATTTATTTATTGAGAGAAATTTGTACATTCACCTTCAACTGTATAAGGTGTGGATATATCTCAGCATTTTACTACATACTATTTTTTATTATATTCATGTAAGATATGCAAAACCAACTCACTGAAATAAAAAAGAAGCATGTATTTAAAAGGAAGCAACACTTATTTTGAGAATTACAAGAGAATACGTATGAAATACTCAGGAGCACTGTTTTACAGTTGACTTCTCCAAAACAAGGATACAAAATGAGAAGATATTTTACCAAGTAAGCACAGGAATGCTGGGCTCATTGAGAGAACTATGTGACATAGAGATGTTGTATAGACCTTAATTTTATTCCAGGTATTTTGTTTTGTTGATTGGTAAGAAAAGGTTGTAACCCCCCACCCCCCCCCCCCCCCCAAAAAAAAAAAAAGCAATCTCATGTAAAATTGGAAAATAGATGGGGGTTGGCTGACGAGTAAATTATTTTTTCATTCGCATTTAGAAAGTATCTTGGTATACCTAATATATAACTGTATAAACATTCTTACTCTCATTGCATTGTTATTTCTGCGGATCCATAAAGGATATTATTGTTTTATTATGGTATAGCTGGGATTTGTCTTCAAGGACTGACTTGCAGACATGGCAGAGCGAGCGAAACTCCATGCAGAGCACACGAAGGAGCAAAACTGACTTGTTGCCAAAGGACAGAAAATGGAATCCCGTGTTGTGTGTGCAGGACTGGCATTCAAAGATGAGAGCAAATGTAAGAGCAAGCTGAGAATAAGAATGCGGCCATTTGAGACATTTTGATTGCTTTGTCAGAGTAAGGATTACGTTATAAGAGTTGAGATCAGAAGCACATTACAGCTGAAGCTTCTGGAATTCTTATATCCATATTAAGTTGAAAAATTCTTATAAAAAAAACAATTGCCCCCCATAATGACTGATTCACTATTCATTAGTTGACAAATAAGGTAACAAATAAGAATTAGTACTATGGTTATTATTATTACATTATTCTTTAGTAATTATATTATTGTTTATTCAATGTATTTATTATTATTATTATTATTATTGTTGTTGTTGTTGTTATTATTGTTATTATTATTGTTATTCAGTGACGGCTTAATGGTCAGGGAAGCACACTTGATTGAAAATTGAAAGATTACAAGCTGGTTCGAATCCCTGACCAGAAAGGCACCACTGAGGTGCTCTGAACAAGGTACTGCTCCCCGGGCGCTGAATTAGCTGCTCCCTGCTATGTCGCGATGTCACATATGGGTTAAATGCAGAGGACACATTTCATTTTTGTGTGCTGTGGTGTGTCAACAATGACCACTGGTCACATAATTCTATTCTATTCAATGTTTGAAGTTACATATATAAAGTCAATTTTAGCGGGAAACTAAAGCAGCAGCAAGGGAAAGCACCCTTGGGGGAAAAAAACAGTTTCATAGATACAGAAGATAAGTTCCTTAGCAGGAAAGGGATGAGGATAAAAACAGTAGGAACAACATTTGGGTTGGACACAAAAATGAGAGTAAACATCACAGAAGATGATGAATGATACTGGATCGAAGTGCAGATGGAATATTTTAGCTAGGTCTAAAATAAAATGTATACATTTGACACAGTTCGTTCTTTTTTGTGTATCCCTATAAATACCCAGCCTTTTCAGCAAGTCTCTCAAAGACCGGACAATATACTGTAATCTTAGTGACACACAAGAGAATTCCTATTTTCTTTGGGTTTATTTTTGTTTATTTTTGTTCTTTTATTAGTTGTCACATAACAGTTACCGGTAACCTTTAGAAGTGAAAAATTGCAATAACAAAACTTATAATTTGTATTGTTTGAATTTAATTTTAAAATAACTGATTAAATAAACGCTTCCCCAGCTTCTCTGATTTTAATCCCTTCCCAGAAACAAAATCTGGCACAAATTTATCTGTCAAGTGTCCAGCACTTCACTGAATTATCAACAAAAATCCATTTTCAGCAGTGCAATGCTTCTTAGCTGGAAGTGTATGATGCATGACCCTAGAGTCTTATACAGTTGATACAATTTCATTAAAAAAAAAAGTGTCTTTAAAGACAAGAGTGCCAGTCACATATTATATTTTACAGGCAAACAAAATATATACACTCAGTGGCCATTTTATTAGGTACACCTTGTTAGCACCAGACAGGATCAACTCCAGACTTACTTTAAGAGTAGAAGAGTTGTGCATTCAGAGAAGTCATTTTGCACACTACTGGTACTGAGCTGTTGCTATTGCGTCTGTGGGCTTCCTGTTATGTTTATCTATGTCTGGCAATTTCCAGTAAGGTGCTGGAGCCATCACATATGGCAACAAAAGTCACACCACATTCCAAATCACTTAGATCAGACATATTAGCCATTCTAATGCTTAGTCGAACAGGAGGTGAGCCTCTTAACCCTGTCTGTGTGCTCAGTGTCTCTGCTGTAGCCGCATAATCTGTTATTTAGACGAGCAGGCTGTTTGTTCTGTAATTAATATACTACTGTACCTACTGAATGTATTTTAGCATTTCAATGAAAAGCATGTGGCAACATAATGGAAAGTTTCTCAAAATCATTCCTTTTTTTCAACTTGTATATGGCACTTACTGCATTCTCACCATAGTAATATCTATACGGAAGTATTTATTCTTTCTGGTTTCACATTATTGATAAAGGGGGGGGGGGTAACATGTATTATTAACTTAAGTATTATTTAGCATAGAAAAGTTCTACCACAAATGCAACTGACAATATTTCTAACAATACTGGCCAGTACGGCATATTCACACAGCTATGCACTTAAGATACAAATCAATACTGAGCCACTTATTTTATTTGATTTCAGATGCAGGTGGAAAAAAAGACATCATATTATTATATTTTAAAATAAACATAAAATGCTCATACCAAAAAAAAATTTACAGCTGAGTGATTTCAATCATCCAGCATTTTGAGTGGAAAAAAATATAAATGAAACATTTAAGGTTTATTACAATGGACAGGTAGAATTTAGATACTTGACCTGCAAAGACAGTACTGAAAAAGATGTTTGTCAGGAATCATAATAATGGATAGGTGTGGGTGATTGTTAATATAATTGCCATTTGACTTACAATGGATTTACAGCAGCAGTCTGTACCCCCCTTTGAGAGTTGGTTTTAAAAAATAATGATCTGCGGAGCTATTGGGTCGTGATGGTAAGAGTTGGTGGGGGGGGTCCACCTTGACATATTTTGTCACAATTGACTCTCTGAAAGATTGACCTTTCGATTGTGGCAACCACTGATTTAGAGTGTTTTGGAAAGGGGACATTAAGATGTTGAGCGGGTATAAAAAGGACAGAGATGTCATCATATCCTAAATGGGAAAAGAAAAGCCATGATGGTATTTCACCTTGATCTTCAGCTACACTAAACCTGACATCTCTGCTCCTGGCTCATTATCCACTCTCCCCAAGTAGTGAGTGCAGTGTCTACTATCCTTGTAAATCACTTATCAAGTTATTATATGACCTAATGCCACTGCAGTGAAACATGGTTACAGCAGCCACTTATTGTGGCTGAAACTAATGTAATATTGTACATTTCAAATTTTATTACTTTACTTTTAAAGCATGTGTGCAGTCAGATCTCTTGCAAACATTTGATTCAAGCAGTGCAAGCTTTAATGAGCTGTGGTAACTCAATTTAAACCACAGCAGTTAAAACACTGAAACCCAACTGATTTGTTCACACGTTATAAAAGCCAGCAATTGATGATTTAATATTTTTTCATATTTTTCCATGTGTACTGGATGATAGCGTAAATTTATCCAGAGTAATCAAATAAGCATTTTCTGGCAATTCCAGCAACAAACGTTAAGCCTTTAACACTGGAGGAATCATTCCAGTGAAAAGAAACAGTTGCAAAAGCTCAAGGTGGCTAGCCTTAGCTGTGGATCTACCCAGTGCAGGTGTTTAACATCTGGTTTGCTTCTGTCTAGAGCAGGGGTGGGGAGTCTCTTCCACGGAGAGCTGGTGTGGGTGCGGGTTTTTCGGATGACCTGCACTCCGTGGATCAGGTTCCCCACCCCTGGTCCAGATGATGCCTATGGACACATGAATACTGTGACTGATCATTACAATTTCTCATTTCATATTATGCACTAGCTTTCCAGGCTTGTTTTAGCATATGTTACCTAAATCATGTAGGCCTAAGTAGCATCTTGATTATATCAAGCCTGCAAACCAGCCTTTTCTTCATTTGTGGTGACAGAGACGTTTCTATATTTCCATCTGGTGGCTCAGTGGGTAACACAGTTCTCACATACTTCCAGGGTTGTGGGTTTGAGTCATGTCCCAAGCACTACGTCTGAGACAAGATAAGTCTTTAGAAGATGAATTGACTTGTTTTAAAAACAGCAGGGTATTCAATCATTTCCATACAACAAAAACACATCAACCTACTACAGAACACAGGGATGACCTTAAGTCTTCTAAAGCTCGTTTTTGAGTGTCTCAGTCAACTGTACCAATGCAGCAACAGACAAATGAACAATGCAACAACAATGTGTTTCTGTCTGCGTATACATTCAGAAATACATCAGAGACGTCATATGAGTTCATTACCTCAAATAAGGAAAAGTCTTTTTTTTCTGAAATAAAACAGAGATGAACAATGCTGTCAAGATAAAAAGCCAAATGGGTCAAAGTGACTGGAAGTGTAACGGAGGCGGGGTTAATTCATATTACATGAAATTGCTAGATGCAAGTGGAGTGAAAATTACAAGCATAAAACTCATTTTTAATATGTTTAGTGAGTAAGCAAGCCCCCAGTGGGCCTTTTTTAACAAGCACAATTTGTAATTCAATAATCCACAGTACACTGCTGTGGTGTAAAATCCACGGGGGCATGATTATTGCCAAGTTTATTTTAAGAAATATACAAATATATTTTTTGCATTGGATGAGGAACATCTTTATATATTTGTCATGCCTTAAGAACAGACCTTCAGCTACCAAATGCTTTCAAGACTTCAGCAGCCTTAAAGGTGTGGTTTTAGCAGATGATATGAATGTCAGACTCAGTGGTATCCGTTTTACATGAAATGTTTATATTGTATAACACATTCAGTCTGCTAGGTTTTCCACACATCATATATATACACACACATACACACACACACACACTTTCTTTACAGCAGTCATTCCATCGAACATCATCTGCAATAATACTGCTTCTTCCGAAAGCAATAAGAACAAGAACAAGAACAAAAATAATAATAATAGTATCGGTGGCACTGCATAGTGGTGCAGTGGTTAGCACTGTTGCCTCACAAATCTAGGACGAGGAATGCAGTTTCTGCTATGGCTCCATGTGTGCAGTCTGCATGTTATTCCCCGTGTCATCATGCCGTTTCCTCCAGGTACTTTGGTGTAACCCCCACAGTCCAAAAACATGCTGAGGGTTAACTGGATTTACCAAAGTGCCCATAGTAGATGTGCATGTGTGAGTGAATGATGTGTGAGCGAATAGTGTGTGAGTGAATGGTGCATGAGTGACTGGTGTGTGAGTGAATGGTGTGTGAGTGAATGGTGTGTGAGTGAATGGTGTGTGAGTGAATGGTGTGTGAGTGACTGGTGCGTGAGTGAATGGTGTGTGAGTGTGCCCTGCCATGATAGGCTCCGGACCTCCCACAATTCTGAATAGGGTAAGTGGTTACAGAAAATGAATGAATGGATTGTAGTAATAGTGAACAAAATCAATTTTTGGTGTTTATCAAAGGTCAGCTTCTTATCATTGGCCAACTGGTTCTGACATATAACCAAGGAGATTAGATTTGGGTTTGGAAAGTAGGGACATGTCCATACCAAATAGTGAGGGAGTACCGTGTGTGTTATGAGGGTGGGGGATTGGAGTAGATTTGGTCCCTACCTACACCGAAACCAAACCTATGCTCTTGCAAATTAGACTGGAAGGAATACAGAATGATGTGTATAAGGAACAGCCCAGAAAACTTTCTGACCAAGACCACACGAGACATGGGCATTTCGGTTTTATTCATGAATTCTCTTTCAGGGCTGACAGAAGTAAGGAAGAAACAGAACATCAAAGTGACTCCTTAATAAACATAGAAAATTTCCTATTCTTTTTCTATTCCATAAACTTATAATAATAATTAGAAGCCAATAAATCCATCCATCTTCTAACCACATATTGTTCTTTAAATGTCCCCTCCATTTATTCACCCATTGCATGTCAGTTTGAATAAAGTTAACAGCATATCTTCCCATAAACGTAATTTAATCATCCAATGATTTAGAAGCAAATAAGCAAGCAAGTATATCAGTAAATGTAAATAATTAATTAAAGCAATGAGGGGCATTTTTAAAGTTTAACTATAAGTATATTGTGCATTCAGTAAGCACCTCTGTCACCCTGCACTTTTATACTGTACATTGTATTATGCTGTAGCCTTTTGCTAAAATGGATTAATTAATTTTCTCCCCATCAATCTAGACTCAGTACTCCATAATGACAAAACAAAAACTGTATTTTAGGTTTTTAATTTTGTTGTTGCAAGTTTATTAAAAATAAAATATTGAAAGATCATATTGAAGTAATATTGTAATATTGACGAGGGGGCTTATTTAGGGGAGAATAATGGCCCTTTATTAAGTCTTGAAAAGTACTAACAGAGGCACCCAATAAGCAGCGAACCAATTAGAACAGCAGAATCATAAAGAGGTCAGATGCCAGACTGTAAGGCACACACAGTACAACAAGAGGCTATTACAGTTACCCATGAGTATGCTGGGATATGTATTCAGACCTTTTGATTGAATTCGATTTAAAAAGGTGTATAACAATATGGTTCCACAGTTAATGATGTATCAAAGCAGTAACCAAACCAAGGTTTTTGGCTGCACAGCTCAAAGACAGGATCGTGTTAAGGCACAGATTTTGGGAAGGTTACAGAATTTCTTTGCAGCATTGAAAGTTCCCAAGAGCTCATTGGCCTTCATATTTTTAAATGAAAGAAGTGTTGAACAGCAAAGATCCTTCCTAGAGCTGACTGCCTGGCCAAACCTAGTACGAGGAGAAGGGTAAGAGAGGTGACCAAGAAGACAATGGTCATTCTGGCTGAGCTCCAAAGATCATGTCTGGAGATGGGAGAAACTTCCAGAAGGACAACCATCACTGCAACATACCATTCATTCGGGGCCGGAAAAGCCTTAGTAAAACACAGATAAAAAATGCAAAAAGCCACCTGAAGAGCTCTCAGACAGATGATAAAAAAAAGATTCTCTGGTCTTATGAAACAAGAATAAACTTTTCGACCTTGATTCTAAGCATCATGTCTGAAGGAAATCAGGCACCGCTCATCACCGGCGCAATCCCCTCCCAACTGTGAAACATGGAGACACCATCATCCAGGGAGGGTGTTTTTCATTGGCAGGGACTGGGAGACAAATCAGGGTCCAGGGAAAGTTGAACAGAACAATGTAGAGAGATATCCTGATTGAAAACCGGCTCCAGAATGCTATGGTCCTCAGACTGGACTGAACGTTTACACACAATGACACTAAGCACAGAGGAGTGGTTGAAGGATGTGTTTGAGTTGGCTTAGCTACAGCCTGGACACGAACCCCTTCAAACATTTCAGAAGAAACCCAAAAATAGATGTTTACCGACAGTCCGCATCCAGACTGACAGAACTTGAGAAGATCTGCACAGAAGAAGGACAGAAAAATCCACAAATCCAGGTGTTCAGAGCTCGTCATGTCATAACCAAGAAGACTCAAGGCAGCAAATGACGCAAAAGTGCTTCAAATACATACTGAGTAATGTGATGTTTCAGGGTTTTTTTTTTCTTCAATAAATTTGCAAAATATTATAAAATCATGTTATAGCCTTGTCATTATGAAATATTGATGAGCAAAATTAAATGATTTCTAGCATAGGCTGCAGCATAACAAAACGTGAAAAGCGTGAAGGGCCCTGAATACTTTCTGAATGCACTATATGTGGAGATATTGACTTGGATATTCATTCCTCAAAGCATAAACAAAAAACATAAGAAATTTGATAGGTGACTTAGTTGTCAGTCATAACTTTTTGGGCACACAAATGACACATTTTGTTTGTTTCTGCACAGACAGGGCATTGGTCAGAATAAAAAAAAAAAAAAAAACATGGAATCTTGCACAAGACACCATCAACTAGTTCAGGTTAAGGCAATGCCAACAGACAATCACCAGTTAACATGCTGTCTTTTGATGCAGCACAACCTCATTTTCTGTTTTACTTTGCTTTCAATTTTATAGACTTGATTGAATAACAAAACTAATGGCATTAAATGAATAGAATTTCCTGCCTGTGAAGTTCTGACTTTCCTTGTCATGTTGTTTATTTTCTGTAATGATGTGTTCACTGGAAAAGCTTCAACCCTCTATGATTTTTCTAAGAAGATTTTTTGAAGATGTAATTTATCATATGCATTGTTCTGTTTTTGAAACATTATATAAAATCAAAATTTTATTTCATTAATTTATTTCAATAGTTACATTCAACTCTGAAAGTGGTTTTGTACTTCAGACTCTGTATCTTGGATATCCAGTCCTTTTTGGCATTTATAAGCAATAAATTAATTTTCATGTCTTTTAAATAATTACGGAAGGATGATGTTTCACAATGACATTTGCAGTTGATGTTATATATGAATATTTATCGTGGTAACTAAGTGATCCTTTACTCCCCTCATTATAATGGTTGTGGATTGGCAGATGTCTGCATTTGCGTTTACTGTTTAGGGAACAATGTCAAGAGGTGAAGTATTGTTCTTGATTTTCTTTAATGGATGTTGGTACCCCAGCCTCTCGTTCTCTAGATCAAATTATCTTGTCATTTTCCATTACATTAATCCACTGGGCTGTCATTTAGGAAATCACTCAGGAGGGGTGATCCTTATCTGTCTTGCTGACTCCAAAATTGCATGCATTAAAAAGGTTAATGAAATATCAGAGTCACTGAATGAGAGCGAAATTCCTGGTCATTGGTTACCCGACATTGTCATAAAGTGACATAGGTCAGATTAAATGCTAAATTTGGGGCACACCAATGCAAATCAAGCAGTTTCATTCAGAAATCTTATAATAACACTACAAGGACAACAACAGCTGTCAAACTCAAACAACAGTCACTTGATATACTACCAGGACCTGACTTTTAATAGTATAAACCCATTGTGTGCAAAGACTATGCTTGACCTTTTCATTTCACCCAAAGCAAACAAATAACCAAGCAAATATTGTATATAGAACCTATAGGGAATAAACCAGAATTCAGAACCAGTTCCGAGAACATCTGTAGAATTTATTGTCAGTAGCGTTTGCTGTCTTAACAAGACATAGTAGCTGCATATCATGACTGAGTCAAAAGGCTGCATCCCAGACCACAGAGGTGACTTCTGTGTGTCTATGTGTGTCGTTATTTTATTGTGATTACAGGACGGAACAAAACAAGCAAAAAGATTCTTTAAGAAGACAGGGAGTGGATATTCCTGGGTGGAAAAGTCACTTCAGCTGTTTTCACCAGAGCATGCACGCCCTGATCCATAGGTCCAAACCAGCTTTTCCCGAGACCCTACGCCTGTTTTATTTCCTTACACACGACAGCTGTGCCTCTCCTTTGTCTTTGTTCCCCTCCCTCATTTTCCTTCTTCCTCAATCCCCATATGTTTGCCATCCTACATGGAGCAATCTTACAATCCTATAATTGTGACGGTACAAACAAATAATGTGGTCATGCTTCCAAGTAGTTTTCCCGCCCCCTGCCACCAAGGAGCAGCTTCTACAGTATGTGTGAGCATCTATGAATTTTACTCAAAAATATTCTAGATGCGGTATTATTACCATCAGCTTCTCTGCATAACTTCGCCTTAAACCAAGGCTGGCACCTGCAGTGCTGGGGAGCTGCTACTGTATCTCGCAGCTCTTGGGATGCAGTTTAATGAATGCCTGACTTGCATCTGAAACACCAGATGAGATGAGCTTATATTCAAATAATTACTTTTAGAAATGCAATCAAGAGCTCAAATAAAACCAGCATACCCTGCCCTGATGGTTCTTGAGGACTAGAGTTCCTGACCTCTTTTCTAAAAGGATTCCTAAAAGCTTTGGCAACCTCATCAAAATCACAGGTCTCTAAACACGGTTCTGCCCCCCCCCCCAACACATATAGAGGCTTTACTTCAGCCTGCACAACAAGGTGTCAAATTAATTATTTCCCCAGTATAATTCAGCATTCTTTCCACAATACTCTGGGCATACTTTTGCCTAAGCATGGTCCAACTGGACCAGAGTTCTTCGGGTTTTAGGGAACGCATGTTATATACAATCTGATCTCAAACACCAGAAAAAGGTGCTTTTCCTACCCATATAATTATTTCAGTGAACAAATTTCAAGCTGGGATTCAGCAAAAAACTTTGACCCACCAGCAGCAGGATTGACTATCTCAGGCTTAAACAGAGAAAACATTATGCATACTACAGCTCTTCTGAACCAGCTGTCTAATGGAGTGGCAAGATTTCCCCAACCTGACAGAGCCTACAGACCCCTGTAACCCTCAAGTTTCCCTTTACCAAAATCTGTGATCCCTGGGTCACTGCTGTTTCAAAGTTTGAACCTCTCTGCAAACTAATTGTTCATGTTTTAAACATTACTGAGGAAAAATGCATGAATCGGGTGCTGAGATCCCGCAGTGGGCAGTGGGCAGTGGGCAGCCTCCCACCTGCAGCTCTCAGAATTTGATTTCCACCTCTGAATTTAGGCGTGTGGGGTTTACACGTTCTTCTTGTCTCCATGTTGGCTTTCTCCCGCGGTTCAAAAAATCGGGTGCCTCGGATTTGTCCGTAGTTTGTTTCCGGTGATGGACGGAAATGCCTGGTACGGTGAGATGCACTTCATGGGACTGGTTTTGCTTGTCATTGCAGTGCAAAATTAACAATTCCACTAACTGCAATTCAACTACATATACAGCAATGACAAAAATACAAGCAATCCTGTGGAATATACTTGTTGAGAAGGCGAATGCATTTTTATCTCTCTCATGTTTTTTTTCTCTCTTTCTTGGAGACTGCTAGGGGCCACTGCAAGCATTTTCAGTTTCAAACAAACAGCTTTGCCTGGATTCAGAACATAGGACATTTTTTGCAGAATGATCGCAACCTTCTTGCACTCCCAGCAGAGATAATTATCCTGTCTTGTATCTTTTCCTTTGTTCTGTTTATAAATGTTACATTGGCAAATAAAAAATAGCAAATAAAAAAATAAATAAACTATTATTGACAAGCCCTTTGCAACATTTATTTGTGTGTGTATACAATTATTGCACCTCTTCTAAAGATTTGTAAAAGGGGTTAGTAAAAATCCACTTTTTGGTAAAGTAGTTTCATATCACGCTGAAAAAAATTGAAAAATCCAATAAAAAATTAATTGAAAGAAAAACAAATCCTTCATCAAGAAATAATTATTTCCAACAAAAACACTTGTGCCACGATTATTGGCACCCCTGCTTTTAATACTTACAACCTCCCTTCGCCAGTATAACAGCACTGAGTCTTCTCCTGTAACATTTTATAAGGTTGGAGAATATAGAGCAGGGCATCTGAGTCCATTCCTCTTTACAGAACCTCTCCAGATCATCCAGGGTCCTAGGCCCTCTCCTGTGCACTCTTCTCTGTAGCTAAGCCCACAGGTTTTCAATGGGGTTCAGGTCAGGGGACTGCGATGACCATGGCGGAAGCTTGATTCTGTGGTCAGTTAACCATCTTTATGTTGATTTGGACATGTGCTTTGGATCACTGTCCTGCTGGAAGATCCAAGGACAGCCCAGTTTTATTTTCCGGGCGGAGGCAGCCAAGTTTTGATTTAAAATGTCCTGATATTTCATGGAGTCCATAATGCCATGTACCCTAACGAGGTTTCCAGGGCCTTTGGAGGAAAAACAGCCCCACAACTTCACAGAACCTCCACCATATTTTGCATTTAGGATAAGGTTCTTTTCATTATAGCCATCCTTCTTTTTATGCCAAACCCACCTTATGTTTATTGCCAAAAAGCTCCATTGAATTTGGTTACAGTCAAAGTTGTAGCAGTATTTCGCAAAGTCCAGGTGCTTACGTTTGTGGTTAACTGAAAAAAAATCTTTTTCTGCCAAACCTTCCAAATAATCTGTTAGCATGAAGGGGGCGTCTGATTTTTTCAGAAATGTGGTAACCTCAAGATTTTACATTGTCTTGTAACTCACCAACAGTCATCCTTGGGGATTTTTTGTCTCTCTTATGATCCTCTTCACTGTATGTGGGGGCTAAATAAACTTGCAGGCAGGTTTGTAACAGTTCCAGTTGATGTCCACTTTTTAATTATTGCCCTAACAGTAGAAATGGGCATTTTAAGGCGAGTAGCTATTTTTCACACCCATTCCCTGACTTATTAAGGTCAGCACACTTCTCCCTCGTTTAGTCTGTGTGTTCTCTTACCTTTCCCATGTTGATGGATGACTAAGGGAATTTGGACTCTGTGTCTCCTCATATTCGTATCCCTGTTAACCAGGAAGTCATAGATTACAGCTTGAAGGTTCCTATTCACTCCACTCAACTCAAAGATGTGCAATTTACAGGGGAAACATGCTTCAGTTACATTGTGTTCACTATAATTTCCAGGGGTGCCAATAATCGTGGCACATGTGTTTTTGTTAAAGATAATTATTTGTTGATGGAAGATTTTTTTTTTCTTTGAATAAATTTATGTTAGTGAAAGGTTAGATTTTTCAGATTTTTTTCAGTGTGACAAGAAACTGTTTCACCAAAAGGTGGATTTTTTCTAACCCTTTTTACAAATCTTCAGAAGGGGTGCCAATAATTGTGGAGGGCGCTGTATATATATATTACAGATGCACTGATCAGATATTTTGTATCGGTATCAGTCTGATCCAGGCCTAAATTACTGGATTGGAAATCAGGAACGAATAAAAAATGTAATTTGATCCTTTAAAAATTATGGAAATTTATTACAAAACTTGCAACATGCATAACATGAAAAGATGCATCACATGATAAGAGTTCCTGTTGTGTGTGAGACTTGCTGACAGCAGTTTGGAGTTACTTCAGGCTCAAAGAAGAAAAAGTCAAGACTACCGAATGTAATTTATGCAATACAAGTGTTTCGCGGGGTGGTAGCAGAATTGGAAACACTATACCAAACCGACATTTTATCTCCGAGACAGTCATTCCAGATATGTACAAACAAGTGCGTAAGTTCATTTCTGAATGTTCGGAAAGCCTTCCCGCTTTAAGCTTGACATCAGAAATTTGGAGCTCAGATGTGTATCCGTTATCCGTCTAACAGCACAGTGGATAGACTCACGTTTTAAGTTGCAAAAAGCAGTTTTGCACACTAAACAGCTTTGTAAGCAGCTCTTGCATAAAACTGCACTTTGAATTGCATTATTAATTTCTTTAGATACTAAGCTTTTATGTCATCGTATGTTTTTTTTTTTTTTTGGATGGCTCTGATCCGTCAAATGCTGCTAAAACTGAGACAATTTAAATAAAAAGAAGCAGTGTGACTAAACTACATTCTCTGTGCAGTGTTTCTACCTTATTATATCACAGTTATGATTTTTGTATTTGTGTTAAGGTATACAAAATGTATCCAGACATTTTTTAAAGCATTATTTTTTGTTTTCTGTTTTAAAAAAGACACAAAGAAACTGTATCGGATTTGAATCATATCAGCAGATATTACAATATCGTTATCGGATATAATATATATAATTCCAATGGAAAGTCCTTGCTCTGTTCCATGTGCTTATTTTCGCATGTAAACTACATTGTAAGTAACAGTACTGTAAGTGTTAGTTTTCAGTCATTATACTGTATATACTAGGGTGTAACAGTTGTGATTTAAAAAAAAAAGGGGGGACATACTGTTTGGTTCCCAACCCATGGTTCGGTTTACAAATGTGTGCCGCAGTCAAACACCCAAAGTGGTCAAGGAAAATCCAGAATCCAGAAAGTACTAATCCAGACCAAGATTTTGTTTTGTTTGGTTGATTGAAACAAAATCTTTGTCTGGACCTGAATTATCCACCTCTGGGAATAAACTTTGCCCCCCCCACATGGGTTTCCCGGAGGCTTAGGCTAGCCATCAAATAAACTGTCAAAGTCAAATTTCAGATAACTTTCAGATAGTGGTGAGACTTAACATTTGAAAATGCCAAGTGAAGGTGAATAGCCACAAGTGGAAGACGTCCCACCATCTTTCAAGTGTGGTGTGTGGAATCTCCTTGGATTTAAAAATGACCTGCAGCAGCAACTGAAGAAAGTTGTCGCACTTCAACTTCAACAATATAAAGGCACTGCTCGACACTTGTTTTATATGCTTTGTAGTAACACATCAAACATGGCTAGCCATTTACACCAACATCATCCACACAAATCACTCGCAGCCACCACAAGAAGACAGTGATCGGACTCCTCTCTCTTCATGCATTTTTTAAGCAATCACTCAGCTCTAGCTCAGACACACAAAGCAATAACCAGAGCTTTGGGAGTGTTTATAGCTGAAGATTTGCAGCTCTACTCTGTTGTGGAGGATCCATTTTTTTCACCATATGAAACGCTCAAATTTCATTATCACATGCTTTCTTCAAATCTCTTCATGCTGAATATAATTCCTAAACAGTATGAAAAAAAAACAGAATGACAACAATCTATTAAGCATTTTTGGCAAATAAAAACTGTTAGAAACAGTAACAGTATTTCTTGTCCAGTGCACTAAATATATCCCTAATATTTATTCATATTATAATTTAAACATGTGTATTGATTTGTTTCAGGTTTCAAATGTGATTGTCACATGTGTGTGGAGGAACACAATGAGACTCTTAAGCCTCAGTTGCAGTGTAGTGGACAGGTACATGAGAGACAATAGTGAAAAAGCAGTGTAATACAGGACAAACGGCAATGCAATAAATGGCAAGACAGCAAAATATAAAAATGAGTGATCAATAAACAGGATGCAATGGGGAAGGATGTGCAAATAGACCACAGTATAGTAAATAATATTGATAAACTGGAATATAGTGGAATATAGTGTACAATATAAACGCAGTGGGTGGGCAGATGCAGCTACCTGATATCTTGGGGGAAGAAACTGTCTCAGAAATGGGAAGTGATGCACCAGAAGGCAGGAGTGAGAAGAGGTTATGAGCTGGGGGAATGGCACCCCTGGTGATGGACTCAGCCCTCTTCCGGCAGCAGAAGAGGTAGATTTCTTTATAGGCAAGGAAGGTCCGTGCCAATGATCTTCAGACCGTTCTTTGCAGTAGGATACGTTCGATGGTGCAGCAGAAAACGTTCACCAGGCTGTTGGTTCCCAACCTAAAGCTCTTTAGCCTCCTGAAGAAGAAGACCCAATCTAGAGTCTTCTTGAGGATACAGCTGATGTTAGGAGACCAGGAGAAGGAGTCGGTCATTTGGATGCGCAGGAATCTGAAGCTGCTGACTGTCTCAACAAGAGATCCATCGCTGAGTTAAGGGGGGTGAAGGCCTCTGGTCTTCCTAAAGTCAACAATTTGCTTTTTCTTGTCAACATTCAGGGAAAGGTTGTTATTGTGGCACCATATAGGCAAGTCTTTTACCTCCCTCTGGTACACAGTCTCATCATTGTCACTGATGAGGCCAATCACAGTGGTGTCATCAGCAAAGTTGATGAGGCTGCTGCCCTAGCTTTGCCACACAGTCGTAGGTGAACAGACTGTACAGC
Organism: Hippopotamyrus pictus; assembly: GCA_026781145.1. Classification (NCBI taxonomy): domain Eukaryota; kingdom Metazoa; phylum Chordata; class Actinopteri; order Osteoglossiformes; family Mormyridae; genus Hippopotamyrus; species Hippopotamyrus pictus. The sequence goes on from JAODLC010000045.1 coordinate 15,388,501, forward strand.
AGCAGGATGAGGCAGCAACCTTGCGGGACGCTGGTGTTGACAATCAACGTGGATGATCTCTGGGTGGCAGCTTATTAGTTAAGAAGTCAAACATGCAGTCACAGATGGAGCTGCTCAGACTGAAGCCTCTGAGATTCACGACCAGTTTGGATGGCACTACAGCATTGAGTTGAGCTGTTCTTGATGGACAGCATACTGATGTACATGTTCTTTTCCGAATGTCCCAGATCAGTGTGCAGGATGAATGAAATGGCATCGTCGATGGGTCTGCTATACCAGAATGCAAACTCAAGTGGGTCCAGGGTTGGGGGGGGGTGTTGAGATTATTTTTTCCAATAACTTTATCGCTATTGGAGGTTAAAGCAACAGAGCGGTATATGTAGTACTTACATGTCAATAGGGTTGGTCTCGAACACTTAGACTTATCAGCCACCTTATTGGGAACCTGCACACACCAGCTAATCATGTGGCAGCAGTTCAATCTATAAAGTCATGTAGACATGGGTCAAGAGATCAAACATGGGGGGAAAAATGTAATTTAAGTGACTTCTAGAGGCTGTCATTGTTGCTGCAAGATGGGGTGTTTTGAGTATAACAGAAATTTCCAATCTTCTGGAATTTTCACGCATAACAGCCTCTAGAAAAAAGGGTAACACTTTACTTGAGGCAACACATTTTGTAATAACTCAGTTACTACTGAAGTACAAATCATGAACAAATATAATCGCTGCTTACGATAAAAGATGTGTCATGATGCATTAATGACGAATAAACTTGACATCAGCTTTTCACAGTACAGTAGTTCCTTCAGTAATTCCTTCAATAGTTCACTAAGATTTACAGAATTAACAGATATAGTAACTGCTTGGGGATAAACGATGCGTCACAATTCATTAATGGTGAACAAATATCAGATCAGTATTTTACATGTGTTATTTAATATTTTATTTATTTAAGATTATAGAATTTACAGATATAGTAACAAATATGGTACATATTTGAGATAAACGATGCGTGACATCAATGATGAACAAACATGAGATCAGTTTGTAACACTTAATCTGGCGTTACTTAATACATAAGTAATTCTACAATACTATTGTGTGTCATATTATTATATTGCATATAATACAACTTTGTGTCCCCTCAAGTAAAATGTTACCAAAAAAGCTAAAAAAAAAAAACACCCACGGAGCGCCTACTCCGAGGTCAGATGAGAACAGCCAGACTGGTTCAGGCTTATAGGAAGGTTACATTATGTCAACCACTCGTTACAATAGTGGTGAGCAAAATAGCATCTCTGAATACACAATACGTCAGACCTTAAAGTGGACATGCTACAATATCAGAAAACTACACCAGAAACTACAACTGTGAGCTAAAACAGGAAAGTGAGGCTATGGAGGGCACAAGGTCCCATACACTACTCCTGTGAGCTAAAACAGGAAACTGAGGCTATGGTGGGCACAGGGTCCCATACACTACTCCTGCGAGCTAAAACAGGAAAGTGAGACTATGATGGGCACAGGGTCCTATATACTACTCCTGTGAGCTAAAACAGGAAACTGAGGCTATGGTGGGAACAGGGTCCCATACACTACTCCTGCGAGCTAAAACAGGAAAGTGAGACTATGATGGGCACAGAGTCCCATATACTACTCCTGTGAGCTAAAACAGGAAACTGAGGCTATGGTGGGAACAGGGTCCCATACACTACTCCTGCGAGCTAAAACAAGAAAGTGAGACTTTGGAGGACACAGGGTTCCATACACTACTCCTGTGAGCTAAAACAGGAAACTGAGGCTATGGTGGGCACAGGGTCCCATACACTACTCCTGTGAGCTAAAACAGGAAAGTGAGACTATGGTGGGAATACAATTAGGAATTGACATGAGGTAACAAGGGGGGTGTGGCACACAGAAGGATCGTACAAGCAGGTCATGACAGAACCCCCCCCCAAAGGCACACATTCCGGGCGCGCCTCAGGGGAGGTGATGGACGAAACAGGACCGGGGACACGGGACCTGGAAGACAAAAGCAAAACCGTCCACGAGACACACAGACAGGCACAAGGGAAGCAACCAAGACAAAACCTGACAAAAAACAGAAAATGCAGACAGGCACACCAAAAAGGGAGACACCGGGGGAACATCGACTGGAAGCACAAAGGGACCAGGGGTGAACACAGGAGACACAGAGGGATGAGGAGTAGACATAGAAGGCCCAAAACCAGGCGACAGGAAGGCAAAGATGGGGGGAAACTGGGAGCCTGAGGGAACCTTGGCGGGCGAAAGGCCGGAACCACAGGGGCAGCAGGAGACCAGTAGGCAGGTGCCAAAGGGACCCTCGGCGAGCCAAAGGGGACAACAAAGGGAACGAGGAGGAGGTGGAGGGACTGACAGAGGAGCCGAGGGAGGAGACTAGAGATCGACCGATATATCGATTTACCGATATTTTTCCTGATATTTAAGCATTTTACCATAATCGGTTATCGGTTTTGTAATTTCGGGTTCACCGATAAACTCCGCCATCTTGTGGGTGTTTTGAGAATTACGCGCATGATCACCATTGCAGCACGGTGTCTGATGGGAACAACAACTGCGTGCACAGGTAAAGTATACTTGCTTGCTTTGCTATATTTAGTAAACTTTATTTAACATAACAGCTATTAATGCACAAATTAGATGTGGTACATAAATGACTGATATGTAGTTTATGCAGCTTGGCTCTAAGAATTAAAGACGAACTCTTAGAGTCACGTACTAATCCAGTATGGGCGGGACCTCGGGCGGAGCTATGGCCGGGACATTAGGTGCGGGCGGAGCGTCAGCCGCCAAGACTGGGGCCTCCATGGGCGGCGCGTCAGCCGTCGGGACTGTCGCCTCCGTGGCTGGCATGTCAGCCTCCAGAACTGGAGCCTCTGTGGGGAGCACTTCAGCCGGCAGGACTGGCGCCCCGCAGGGCAGTAGCATTGCAGGAAGCTCAGGGGGCACTGCAGGGGCCTCGGTCACAGCGGGAGACTCTGTGGGTGGCAGTGCATGGACAGCCGGCTCTGGAACCTCCGGGATATCAGGCAGGTTGGGCAGGCCAGAAACATCAAGCACATCCGGAACTACAGGCAGATCAGGGACTGGCAGAACAGGCAGATCAGGGACATTAGTTTTGTGGCGGCGATGCGGGATTTGGGCACCTGCAGGAGCAAAGCGGTGGTAATGTCCAGGGTGAGACCTGCTGGATCCCGGATTAGGAGGGGTCCCTCCTAATATCTAACGGACAAAGAAGCTGTGGAGACGGAGACGGCCCTGAGGAAGACCGTCAGCTCCTCCTCGGGTCTCGGAATTTTCCGCTTCTTCTTTCTTCTCCGGTCGGCTTGGGGCAGCGAAGCTGGGAGCGTTTTGGAGAGGACTGGCGACTGGTATATTGTGACCAGCTGGATCCGCCTCTCTGTTATCCACTCTGTTAGCTGCCGGAGAGTTTCTTGTACCTCTTGAAAGGGGTATGCATTTCCAGGCAGAGGTGCCTCACTCTGGAGGGTGCCGCTAGGGCTGGCTAAACTCAAAGCCACAGGGTCCTCTCGGACCTCGGGCTGATTCAGCCAATACAATACCTCTTGCAGCAGACCGAGGCACTGGTTCTCAGTCTGCTGCGGTGTGTCTTCGGCGCGGTCTGTCATTCTGAACAGGTGTGAACATTTCTAAAGAATTCTAAAGAATGCTTTCAGCACCTTGTTGAATCAATGCCACGTAGAATTAAGGCAGTTCTGAAGGCGAAAGGGGGTCAAACACCGTAGCAAGCATCCAATGGAAGTTGTGGATATGAACAAAGGAATTTATTCATAGGATAGAACTCCAAGACAAGCAACATTAAAGACAGAACCAAGGGAAACAGACTTGAACGCGGACTTACACTCACCTAAAGAATTATTAGGAACACCTGTTCAATTTCTCATTAATGCAATTATCTAATCAACTAATCACATGGCAGTTACTTCAATGCATTTAGGGGTGTGGTCCTGGTCAAGACAATATCCTGAACTCCAAACTGAATGTCAGAATGGGAAAGAAAGGTGATTTAAGCAATTTTGAGCGTGGCATGGTTGTTAGTGCCGGTCTAAGTATTTCACAATCTGCTCAGTTACTGGGATTTTCACACACAACCATTTCTAGGGTTTACAAAGAATGCTGTGAAAAGGGAAAAACATCCAGTATGCGGCAGTCCTGTGGGCGAAAATGCCTTGTTGATGCTAGAGGTCAGAGGAG
>JAODLC010000045.1:15392859-15406292 GCA_026781145.1 Hippopotamyrus pictus
TCAGCACCTTGTTGAATCAATGCCACGTAGAATTAAGGCAGTTCTGAAGGCGAAAGGGGGTCAAACACCGTATTAGTGTGGTGTTCCTAATAATCCTTTAGGTGAGTGTAAATACGCAGGACTACTCCAAAATAACACAAATAGCTGAATACAATCAGGAATTGACACGAGGTAACGAGGGGGGCATGGCACACAGAAGGATCGTACAAGCAGGTCATGACAGTGACTTTTGTAGGTAAAATTTGGTGCTTAACAACCTGTTAAAAAGACACCAGAATGCAGGAAATGGCATCTAATTCATTTAAAAAATTCTGGGGGAGGGTCTCCAGACCCCTCACCAGTGTGTCACCCCCACATTCAAAATGCTTCTGATGCCCCTGACTACTCCTGTGAGCTAAAACAGGAAAATGAGGCTATGGTGGGCACAGGGTCCCAGAAACGGACAGCTTAAGATTAGAAAAACAGTGCATGGTCGGAAGAATCTCCCAACCTGCCTTGTATCAACAGTTCAGGGTGATGGTGGTAGTGTAAAAATGTGCGAAATGGACCCTCAATACCAATAGCATCATTTAAACGGCACAGAGTATCATTTCTGACCATTTATGGGTATAATTTACCCATCTTATGATGGATACTTACAGCAGGATAATGCACCGTGTCACAAAGCACTAGTCATTCCAAACTGCTAATATGTACATGATGATAAGTTCCATAAACTGAATCCAGATCTGAATCCAGTAAAGCGCATTTGGGATGTGGTAGAATGGGAGATTTGCAGAATGAACGTACAGCTGACAAAACTGCAGCAATTACGTGCTGAAATTGGGCCAGGAACTCTAAGAAATATTTTCAGTACCTTCCAACTCGTGCCATGATTCTGAATATTTTTAGATGATAAGGATTGGAGGATAGGGGTTAAGTGTAGTTTAAATTCAGAGAATCAATACTGATTACCTACAGATTAACAGTACGTCAGTATATTGATATCCAATACAAATGTGAGTTCCTCATAGCACTTACGTAGATCGATTTGTTAAAAATAGAAATTCCAAAAAAAAATAAAAAATCCATACATCCATATTCAAACCAATTTGAAGGGAGTTATCTGTTGATTTAAGAATAGATTATATGAATTTTACCTACACATGTTGCATCTATTTATGTATTTTTAAATGTACACCAACATACCTAAATAATTTTTTTCGGTACATAAAAATCATTAATACCTATGTAGGCATAGTGTTGCAACTCAATTTATTAAATAACCTTTCTTCCTTTTCTTTAAAATGTTTAAAATTCAGTCGATCCTGGTCAAGGCTATGGCAGGACCCACAGCTTATCCCAGGCAGGATACTGTTGTTTGCAAAAATGAGACTGATGTGTCTTTTTTTCTAAAGAGACAACACATTAAATAATCTTTTCAGATGCATTTTATGTTAACGCTGTACTTTTTTATGAATGACTATTTCGTTTTTAGTGAGGGCTTCATACTTCATTGACACCTGTTTTCCACTTGATGAGAGTTTTCAACATTCCATCCAATTTTCTTCAAAACACGAGACAATGGCTGTTCTGAACCTTATTAGTCCCCTGTCAATTTATTCTGTGCAATAACTTGTTAAACCAGGACAGCACCTTTAGCTCTTCCCATGCTAAGAATAGAGCTATATAAAATGACATTTCAACTATATCTAAGTTCATTTTCATTGCTACTTAATATTCCCCTTCATTAGCATTTCAAAACAAAAGTACATCAGGGATACTGGTGAAGGTTAATCAATAGACAGCGAGAGAAGCCCATGATAAATGGCTGGTAAAATCTCCATGTCGGCATGTCCAGGCTGTGCTGCTTTTTAACAAAAACTGGGAAGATCACAGTAACAAGGAACAAGTAAGAATCCAAAATGGGATGAAGATCAACACTAGCATCACCTTAGATGTTTCTCCAATGTCAAATACGACCTCTGTTGTCTAATGACAAACCCTCTGCTGATGAAAGCACTGTGAAAGATTTATCTTCTCTTCATATATAGTAAAGTAACCTTTTTAGGGGTATTATATTTAAAGAGTTTACTGAACTTGGTCCTAAATGTCTTAATCGTATGAAAAGACAATCATTTATAATTATTTAGAAAAAAATTTAAAAAGAAGAAAAGCATATCTTATATTTGATTATTTTTTGATGATGCCGTGGCTGAAAGTGGGTGGCACTGTGAATAGCAAACCTCCCCAATTGTGGGTTCAAATCATACCTCCTCTCCATCTGTATGGATTTACCCTCCAGGTAATCCAGTTTCCTTTTATGATCCAAAAATGTGGAGCTGTGGGAAATTAGCATCTCTAAGCTACAGTATGTGTATGTCCTGTGAAGGATTGGAATTTTTTATGGATGACAGCTCATAAAGGAGAAGGACTTAACAGCAGTTACATGCAGTTACAGAACCACAGATGAAAACAATCATCTGATTAGTAATCCAGTGAGGGGGAAAGCTGATGATTATGTGGGCCAAACTGCAAAAAAAAGCACTGGAGGACACTGTGTGACATCCAGGTTAGATCCTAGTCATCATGATATGCCAGCAATACACAGTAAAAACATCCAATAATCTTACCCATATAGGTAGAAAAACATTGCTGGCGATTTTAAAAATGTAATGTGCACAACATATATAACACTATATAAATACTGTATGATTTCAGTTGTTTCAATCTTCCTTCCTAAAAGTCAATGTTAAGTTTAATATAATGGTTTTCATTTAAGTTGCATAAGGTGAAATATTTTAAAATGTCGAGGCATGTCAGACTACCTCAGATTCCAGAGTGTTAAATGTAGCTGTTATTGCAGTATATGCATATGTTTATATTTTTAAATGTAAGTTTACACGGGTATCTTTAATACCATATTTTTTTGCGACAAAAGTGGAATCAGCTGATTTTATAGAGTAACAAATATCTATTCTTGTATCAGATAGACTTTGCTTTGTGCACTGGTGCACAGTCATGTTGGAACAGGAAGGGGCCATCCCCAAACTGTTCCCACAAAGTTGGGAGCATGAAATTGTCCAAAATGGTTTCGAATGCTGCAGCATTAAGAGTTTCTTTCCTTTAGAACTAAGGGGCCGAGCTCAAATCTTCAAAAATGACCCCACACTATAATCCCCCCTCCAAAACTATACACTTGGCACAATGCAGTCAAGCAAGTACCGTTCTCCTCGCAACCACCAAACCCAGACCCGTGCATCAGATTGCCAGACAGAGAAGCGTTATTCATCACTCCAGAGAACACGTCTATACTGTTCTAGAGTCCAGTGGTGGTGTGCTTTACATCACTGCATCTGACGCTTTGCACTGCATTTGGTGATGTAAGGCTTGGTTGCAGCTGCTCAGCCATGGAAACCCATTCTATGTGCACTGTTCTTGAGCTAATCTGAAGGCCATACAAAGTTTGGAGGTCTGTAGCTATTGACTCTGCAGCCAACTGGGTATTTCTGCACACTGTGTACCTCAGCATGCGTTGTCCCCGCTCTGTGATTTTACGTGGCCTATCACTTCATGGCTGAGTTGCTGTTGTTCCCAGTTGCTTCCACTTTGTTATAATACTACTAACAGTTGACTGGAATATTTAGTAGCGAGGAAATTTTACGATTGGATTTATCGCACTGGTGGCATCCTATCACGGTACCACACCTGAATTCACTGAGCTCCTGACATTCTTTTGCAAATGTTTGTAGAAGCAGTCTGCATTCCTAGGTGCTTGATTTTATACACCTGTGGCTATGGAAGTGATTGCAACATTTGGAGGGGTGTTTTGTACCTTTAAACAAACTGTAATCTTATATAATCCTGGAAATCTAAACAAACCGATTATAATGATTTTTTTGTTACTGTGTTATAATGATATTTGTTACTGTGACTCTTTTATCTATGTGAACATTTTGCATCATCATCACTTTAAAAGGCTTGTTACACTCTGACAATAAACTTGCAGGGGCTTAGTATGGCTTCACACTACAGAAAATGACTGCTTTTGAGTTTTTGTATTGGCTACCCAGGTACATTCAAATGCTGCAGCGTACTGCAGGTTTCAGGGTAGAGCACAAAACCAGTGAAATACGCATGTGCACATTAACTGTTTAAGTATTTATTTTTTGTGAGATTTTGTCTGAATGCGTGTTCCACATAAGCTATTTAGGATATCCCTGCTTAATGTGTAAATGGAGAGAAATTTGATCCACTGTTTATTTTCATAAAATAGGACAGTTTAACACCTTATTTGGTAATAGAGCCCTTTCATACCCCCAGAGATGGGGGGGGGGTTTAATCTCACTTTGTGCATGTGGAGTTTGACTATCATCTGGATGGATGTTTTATTCTATGCATCACCTCCAAGTTACCAGGTTGCTGGGTAATACTGTTTATGAAATGCAAGAACAAATTTAGCATATTATTACTTTATTGCTATCTAGCATAGCAATAATAATTGAAATGGCATATACTGGTTTATTTTATTACTTATGGACAAACAAAAGTGGTCTTACCTGTTGTCCCAGCTGCACAGATTGGAGTCACTGTGAACATGTGGAGTGGATGTAATATTTGTTGCGTATTGGCTAGCCTCCTGTCTGTGACAGCCGTGCTTGTGAACAGCTGTCCTGAATTACATCCAACATGCTATTGAACACATGGCATCAAAAAACCACCAGGCTCCAGATGGTGCGATAGATGAAGGTAGAATTCAGATAGTAGGTAGCAGGCTTGACATTCACTTTGCAAGTGCCCTCAACATCATATGTTGAAAAGCATCCTCAAGCTGAAATAGGCTTCATACTGTACTGTCCAGTCCATTAATGATGATTACAATGCCCAATACTTTCACCTTTCATCTCAAAATCATAATATCTCAAGAATGATAAACCTTAATAAGCTTTAATATCCTGACAAATGGGCAAATTATGAAAATGTACACATTCTACAGAAAAACACCATAAACAACATAAATGGCTTCAAGAGAATCAACTTCATGAAAAAGTCCACCTCATTCCGAGGTATATATCTTGAAAGATCTTATTTTTGTTCTCTTTGTTATGAAACTAGAAGATAATTATTCTGATTGTAACAATACCTTGGTTTTGCCTTGAATCTGTAATTACGGCACATTTCTCACCCACTGTTTAATTACCTTGGACATCAGTTTGAATGGTTTGACAAAGACTATTCATTGGAACATATTAAAAATATTGTTACTCACAATGCGTATAATTTGCATGGAATGATGTATTGTAGTTGGAAAGTTATGATATTACTACACCGAGTAAAAATGGCCTCAGGGTGGGTTAATCCATTACCACAGGCCAAAGCTGCAGTATATTAGTGATTAATAAGTATTCATTAACACATTTTTTTTAGTAGAGTACCACAAGAAAACGACCTTGGTGCAATTAGAAATACAGTATTTCTTTCCAAGCCTAGCTTTCCTCCTCATCATCATGTTCCGACAATTGATCCCGAACATTCTTAATGAAGGGCGACACATTCGGGGTTTGCTTCATTCTTTCGCATCTCAGATGTCTTTGCTTGGTCTATATGCAGTCGCCACATGCTAATGGCATGTCTTAAGGTAATGTATATTAGCCCCGGCAAATTAGGTTGGTTGTGCAATACGAAATAAATGAATATATTACTGCATAAAAAAATCTCTCAAAGTAAAAGAAAAAAACTCACAACTACACTGCACTTTATTAGGTCTCTGTTAGTGAACTTAATGAAGAATTCCAGGTTTAACCATTTAAAATTAGCTATCTGGTGCATTAGATTAAAATATACATTACTGCAGAAGTAATAATGAAATATCTTGCAGCCATAGGCAGCAGGTGAGTATGTTTTTGCAAATAAAAATTTATTATTTGATCTTTTCGTTGAAACTGTGTCACTGTCTCATATCACTTACATGTCCATTGGCACCAATAATGATACTTCTGTCTAGTAAGAGAAAATGCTAAATATACTGAAGAAACAGAAGTATTAAAATCCCTATATAAACCAAAAAAGCTTATTCCAACTTATTCCAGCAACTTTTCCTGATGTATAAGATTGACCACATGGTCTCAATAACTGTAATCCTCTCCTGTATCGTAATTAACCATAACATCCCTGATGCAAGTATGATGTGTTTTTTATTATTATTAATTTTATTTTTTCATCTTTGTCTATGTGTATGGCAATACTGGTTTGTTCCTAACTCCACTCCATCCTCGTTTAAATGTGAACAGGCAGATATTGTCTGTTAACGTCAAATATTGTTTATTACAGTCAAGTCACCATTTTGCAAAGACCGTCTGCCAGCCAGCCTGAGTCCCTTATGTTGGAGTTTAGAGTTATCTCTTTCCCTACAGGCTCACAACAAGCTCAAGAACCAGGTGTACCCTATAGTTCCATGCCAGGTAAGCAAGATTTACGTAGGAAGGTCTGGTCTTTGTGCAAAGCTGGGTTACTGTATTTATTTCCCCTACACCTTCTCCTCAGAAGGCAAGAAGCTGCTTTAAAAGAGAAATTTCCCAGCAAAGATTAATTAACTGCTTGTATCGGGTCTTTGATAAAGGAACAGGGCTAGCAGCCATTGATCATATTGTATTAACTCACCCTGCGGTCTCATCTCTGTGGAACACATATACTATGAGACTGCATCAATGCGCATAGATAGCTGGTCCAATGCATCACCTGTTCTAACTCATGATGAGTCAAGGAGCTTTGAGATGCTGTCCAAATGAATCCACTGATCCACCTATAGTGTCACGTATTAATCACAGAAATAATGACTGCCTTGAGTGCGTTAAAAATAGTTTTTACGCTCCTGTTTATTGTAACTTCCTCATATCCCCTCTGTATTACTTAGAGAACCACTGATAAATCAAATTTCCCCTCTGCAGCCTAGTGGAGTATAACAGAAGCTTTGTATGCTATTAATATTATTAATTGCATCTGCAGTTCCAGTGCTGAAAGGAACACAGCTGCTTTACGGAAAGTGTTGTGGGTTTATTCAAATGAATCACGGGAGATTTGTAACATAAGCTAATAGTTACTGTATAATAAGGAGGCTGATATGATAGAGAGAATGGACAGTAATTATAAAAGTCAAGACAAACATGGCTCTACACTGAATAATAATAATAATAATTCCTGTATTTATAAGTATACTTTTTGTTGCATTGTTTTCATTTTAACTCACTGGTTGAAATTGGATGTTCAGTCAATGTTCATTCTACTGATGTTTCAAACAAAATGTTTCCAGATACATGCACGCAAACGCACACACACACACACACACACACAAGACACATAGGTTTGTAATTATATTATTGTGGGGACTCTCCATTCATTTCTATGGGGAAAACTGTAATCCAAACATGACGACCTTAACCCTTACCCAGCCCTAACCTTAACCATAAGTAACTAAACAAAATACGAGGCTTTTAACATTTTTAGTCTTTTGATTACATTAACAGATCTTTGTGGGTACCTGAAAAATAATAGGTTCTTATTACATAGTGGGGATCATTTGGTCCCCACAATGTAATATAAACATAATTCACACACACACATACACACACACACAAGCACAATTAAATTAAAAAGTAGCAACAGAAAAGCTACAATTATCATGAAGGCATAAAAGCAATTATCAAAGAAACTTGCACAGAACGAATAGCTTTATTTAAAAATATATTTTTATTAGATAATTGAATAACTCCAGGAGATTGCTAAACATCCCATAGGAGTTCATATATAGGGACAATCATAAAAGACCATTCATTGTTTTGTAGAAAAAAGAGAGCGAGAATTATGAAATTCAGAACACAAGATTTATTTTTCTAAATGTTTTAAGCAAAAAAAAAAAACAAAAAAATCTTTTGTAATTTCACCAGGAATATTTTCCCCATGCAACCTCTATAGAACATATGTAATAATACTGTGTATGAAGTTATAGCATCTACTTTTATCTAGTAGCTTCAACCCTTATTCTCCTACAGCGGCCTCCGTAGTTCCTGGTTCAGTGAAAACAAAATTGTTATTTCAGCTGTATGCTGAAAAAAAGAAAATGCAAATATGATGTGAAAAAGCAGAATTCTTTATTTCTTGATTTCTGGTCAGGTGTGTTCACCTTTCTATAATATAGAATAAGAATAAGAAGTGGAACAAGTGAATTTAAACACACAATATAAATCTGTGATCAATCTTTCTGTGGCGTCATGTAGCTAAAGTTCAGCTCTACTTAAATGATCGAGGGTGATAAGAGAATCATAAGCTTGGAGGAAGAGGAGGGCGATGGAAATGGGGCCACACATACTGCATATTTTTAGTTTCAGAGATTCCGCTGGAGGATGATTAGCTCAAGGTATTGATGTGAACTCCACAATGATGCATGGGTTGTTCATTTCCAGTAGCTGTTTTCTATCCGTCTCTTTTTAATAAATACTCACCCAAATAGGTTTACGGATTTCTGGAAAAATGTGGTAAACAAGCCAGATTGTAGACAAAAGTTACAATGAGGAAAAAGGGATTTGTTTCAGTTCAGCTGGATGTTGAATCTCGCTATTCAATTTATTAGATTTGTAATGGTAATTAAACATTCCCGTGATGTACACATGATGACACATAAAACAGGTACACTAAATTAAAATCAAATCAATTTGATTGTCTAATGGAATACATTAATTTGCCATAAAGCGATACTCTGTAATCACTTACAGAAAAAAGACTAAGGAAAGGGTTTAGTGAATCTGAAATAACAAATAGTATTTTTCTTGTTTGGGGTTTTTCCTTTCGCAGACAGGACGGGTTAAAGAGAGTGAGCTTGTTTTTGGGGCTGAGAAAGTGAAATCAGCAGAACATTCAGCAGACAGACAAAGGAGAGTTAGCATTTTGCTTGTTACCATGAAGTATTCTGATTGAAAGTATGGCTGCAAAAAGGAAATATATCATCACCTTTAATATGACTTAACACATAAAATAACCCCATGCTACCATGGTATGTTTACGTCGGGAAAAGTGTTTATAGAAGATGAATCCCTCTGCATACAATAAACCCAAATGTTTAAATCCAACCCTGAGACATAACTCATATTCAGCCAACTCTTTCATAACGAAGAACACAGAGTCTTTCTCACTTTTCATGACTAACAGTCGGCTGCCAGTTATCTTAAAGCTGTCAGAGCTTTACCTTCCCTAGAGAAAGCATGTTTATTTTGTACATAAATCATTGTAAGAAGCAGAAATGCGCAGTGTGGGCGTGCAGTGGTACCAGTGTAGATCTGTTATTCCCAAGAGGAAAGTAAAATTTATTGTGGTCTTTTTTGTGCTGGCTTGAAAATGAATGCACATTACCATGCATAAAGATTTCAGAAAGACAAAAAGGAAGTCATTTCTTATACCTATTAAAGACTTTATTCTTTTTTAATTAGACCACTTCCTGGTCCCCAGACTGGCCATTTGCAGAAGAGGGCAGTTTTATTTGTCAATACTTTGCACTCAGGTTGTGCCTTAACCTGCCTCACCAATTACTGAAGCGCTCCAAGTTGCTCGTTAAGCTACTTTTGGAAGAGGTACCTGGAGACAAATTGAAAAACTTGTTAGAAATAGATTTACCTGTGCAACAGTAATGGGAACGTGGGTCTTATTGGTAAGTCTATTAATATGCATTGACCCTGGGTTTCCTCACGGTGCAACATCAGCAGGTGAGGAATGCAAAATAAAGATTCTTGCGCCAAACTACTGTACAGCATTTTTGCTCGGCCCAGCCTTCATGTAATGCTCCATGGAGGGCACTTGTGAATGAAAGACAGGGTAATAAACATAAACAAATAAACAAATACAGTATATCAGTTTTCAAGTGCATGGAATACAGTACTGCTCAAAGGCTTTGTGCCACAGTCAGACCAACAAGCATTACTGAGAGTTAGATCACCAGGATTCCCATCAGTTATTCATCATATTTGCCTCGGTCTGGTGCATGTGCATCATGTGGAGCAAGTATTGACCCCTGGGTCCCCATAAATAAGCCGTTATGATTTACATTATAAGATTCTCCTACTCAAATACATACATACAAACAACTGAATGTACTATTGAGCGTAGACACCTTTCATTCGTCCATTCATTCATTGGTTCGTTCGTCCCTTTTGTCCTATGCAGGGTTGTGGGGGCCCAGAGCCAATCCCAAAAAGTAGGGGTGTGGGGATAAAGCAGGGAATAAACCAGGAATTTATTTATTTATTTAGCATAAATTGAGCCCTGGTATGGAAAACGCAATAATCTATAGCATACACATAATTTAATTAGTAGCTATATACTGTACATTCTATCTCTGACTTCTAAAGTGTCCCGTACATATTATATTTGGGGCTACAGAAAAATGTGAATACTGCAAGAAAATAATGCAAACGCCCAAGGGAAAACAATAAAGGAATATTCCACCAGAACTGAACTTAAACCACCAAACCGTTATTTCTTTAAATATGGGGTTATATAAGACAGGTAGAAAATAATATGCCAGGGCTGCAGGATGCATAACTCAATGAATAAAAGTTTAACTACTGATCATTTGTAATATAAACCCGACTGGTATAACCTACAATATTTGCCCCCAATTTTCCTTGGAAAAACATTCACAATCACCAGTAGAGATGTGGGAGACTATAGTATAAAATAGCAGGTAAATGTTGCCTGTATGTGCTGTACATTTCTGTAGCACATGGAAACATCCTTACTTATCTGACAGTAGAGGACAAAGCTGATAGGTGGATCAAGAGTCAAAGGATCCAGGGAAAAAGAGAGCCAGGTTAATGTACCCTCGTCATCTGCTTAGGGAATCCCCGGTAAATTGCAGCATGCCAGTTCCAGTAGAGAAAACTGTGTAAATATCCCCACAACATTCGTCTGAATGGGTGTCCATTCCTCATGGACTAGATTGGACTGATCTGGATTCCATTCCTTTTTTTTTTGTAATTTAGTGATTCTTTAAGGTTTCATAGATCAATAAATGGATTGGAATTCTCGGACGTAAATTGATTGAGATTCTGGGACATGAATATGGTCTAGCCATGGGACGTCTCGCAATGCCACACCCTTTCTGAATCATTCTTAGAAGGGCCACAGAAAACCCCCTGGATGGACATGTTGGAAGGCTGTGGGTAAGCCTCATGTTATTTTAAGGGACATCAAATCCACTGGTTCCATGGTTCATGAAGCCATTTCCAGAAAGAGGAACCACATCTTACAATAACAATCAGGCCAAGGCACCATCGATAGTAAAGAGAGCTTGCTGATGCCTCGAGGGAGATGGAGATGTTTGCTACGAAGACGCGTGAAGGTGACATTGATACAATACCTGCCATCTTATCTGCCTGCTGTGGCCTTTGCAATTTGCTTTTGATTGTTTCATTGACTTGCTAGCAGCAATTACCATTTCGTCCTGCGTACACAGCAGCGAGTAGCCATGCGGGGGCTGTAGCCGATGACCTAATCAACAGCAATCAGGCAGACCACTGTGCAAACCACAATTGAGAAGCTTTGTGTTATTGCTAAGGCCATAGATCGCAGGAAGCTTACCCTATCAAAATATACCGAGCAAAATGATCTGATGCGTAGACATAGCTACAAATGAAAAACAGCATATATTATTTCAACATTGTCATTCTGTTAATAACCTGAAAAAAATAAAACCTTTCTTTATTATTATTTTTCATTCCGGTTCCAAGAAAAAACTACCCATTTGTACGTGCATCAACCCATCATAATGTCCCTGTTCCTGTTAGCCCTGAATCACTCTGCGCCTCCTATATTTCGATCTGCCTATTTATTTTATTCCACCTCAACTTCTCCTTCCTAAAACGAGCAGGACGGATGCTTCAGCTGTATCTCCTCTGGTTTTAAAAGCAATCTCCAAACAATGGCCACGTTAAAAGCATCCTCCTGTGGATGGAATCTCATCTATTTCAGGCTAGATGGCACTGCACTCGGAATCGTATTTCAAGATGAGATGTTGATGGTGGCCCTTTAATGTACAGATAAAGGGATGTTTGGTGGCTGGTTTTGGCTAGATTAGTGTACTTGTGTCATCATAACAAGGAAACGGGTTCAGTTTTGTCTGAACTCTCCAGGTTCTTTGGAGGGGGGGGGTTGGAGTATTTTCTATGCATAAAATCTATGTTTATAAAGTGTTCAGGACTCTTGCTTAATTCAGTAAAAATATAGCAAGTTTACTAGTTTTATAACATTACTCATTTATTTACTTTACTTTATTTGTTTACAACAAAAGATATATTACATTAGATATATCACGTTAGAAACAAACTGTAGTTTTAGGTAAAACATTCATTTTAAGTAGTAATTGAAACCCAAATTATAGTTCTCAAAGAACTGTTTTGAGTGAAAAAAATAATAATTGATAAGCAGTCTCATTGGGTGCTTTTTAATTAGCAACACCTTTGCAATGACATAAAACACCAAACATTTGTGTTTAGTATCCATTTGGGAGTCACTGACTACAATTGCAATTAATGGCAAAATGGGAAGACGAGAACTGAACAGTCAAAAAAATTATGACAATATAAAGATAATGTCAATGTGGAAGATATGTACATATATGTTAATTATATGTTAATTATTGTGTGTGAGTGTATGAGTCACTGGTTAACATGAAGTGTTGTTGCAGAATTTTAAGGTTGTAACTTTAGTTTTGGAAGAGCTCAATTTTAAACTTGTAAATGTTTTGCTTCTGAACAGCACAACGGCTAAGTGGCCCACCAGAAATTTCCCCGAGTCTCCCAATTGGCCAGTCCAGGCCTGGCTGTGAGCTTATAATACTTGCTTGCTTATATAGAAGCTGGATTTCCTAATTAAACACACTTAGTCCTTGCTGAGCAGTGGCTCAGTCTGCAGTGTTGATGTTTCAGTGTTGATGCTCTAGTGTTGGGCGAGTTGTGCCCTTGTTCTGCAGGTGTACAGTTTGCACGTTGGCCCTGTGTTGCAGGCTTCCTCTCTTTTTCCACATGCACACAGGTAGGGCTCTGAAGGGCTCGGTGATAGAATGGCATCATATCTGTTCTGGCCGCCTCCCTTGTGCCCTGTGCTGTATAGCAATGTTCCAGCACCTGTGACCCAGTACTGGGTAAGTGAATGAAAAATGAATCAATGCATTTATATACTTCATTCACCTGATCATTTATTAACATGCAATATGTATTTTAATAAATCGATAATGCACACTCCGTGGCCCATTATCACAGCACTTTGTTAACATACAATACAGGCCAAAAGTTTCGACACACCTTCTCATTCGTTTTCTTTATTTTCATGACCAAACTATGAATGAACACATGTGGAGTTATGTACTTAACAAAAAAAGGTGAAATAAATAACTGAAAACATGTTTTATA
>JAODLC010000045.1:15406392-15417276 GCA_026781145.1 Hippopotamyrus pictus
AAACATGGGTATAATGTCTTATGCCTTTTTATGAATAGTTATAGCCATGTTTATAATACTTTATGAATGCATTATAACGCATTATGAAGGTATCTATAATGCGTTACGCATACAGATTTTAAGTAAAGTGTTACCGTGAATTCTTGGCAATTTTTCTTTTATATATGAATTCCGTCCATTTCATGCCATGACAAATGGCTGATCGCTATTTATTAATTTTAGTTTTCTGCTTTGTCCTTGAGAAAATGAGACTTGAGGCTATGTGTGCCTCATCTTTTCTCGTCGATGGCTATGGCACCTATTTCCCCACGATGCATCAGTCTCTTGGCACCTGCTCCACCTCTTTTACTGTATCTCAAATATTCAGAAGCACAAGAGCCAGAATCCATCTGAAATGCAACACACCTCTCTGCTGCTACCAAACAAATTAAAAACTAGCTCTGCGTGCACTCCAAATGAGATCACATTCTCCCAGCTTAACTTGCTAATGAGCTACGCTAATACAAGGATGACTGGTGCTGAGATAGAGGCGTGACTCAGTAACTGTGGCACACACTGTTTTTTTTGAGTGCCTGTCTAAGTGAGAAGGTTATACACTGGCAAACCATATGGGACCTAAATTGTCCCTACTGTCACTCTTTAGGGTGCCACAGGTGTATTAAAACTGTGTTTTTCCACGTTATTTCAGTCTTGAAATTGAATAGACAACCATAGCATCTAGTAATGTACTATAGTGACCACTTCACAGCCACAAATCTGGTAAACAGAACATTATCTACATTTGTGGTTGGCACTATGGGTCAAAGTCCATGCAGCGCCCCAGGAAAGCTTCACCCCTCCCATTCTGAGACAAAGTGAAATTAGCTTGCGAAGTCAGCACCCCCTTAGAAAATTGTGCTTGCATGCATGCATCCATCCATCCATTTTCCAGATCTACTCATCCAGAGCAGGCTCGTGATGAGCTTTTAGCCTATTCTGCGAAGCATGGGGTAGCCAGCCAGTCCTTCTTAGAACACACTTGAAGGGTGATTTCAAGGGACAACTTCACCCGTTTTCTGTAGGGGGAAAGGGGAGTGCCTGGAGGACACCTACACTGACAAGGGAGGACATGTAAACTGAGCCACATAGTGTAATATTACTTAATATAATCATAAAGATGGTCTGGAAATATAGCCCAACCTTCTACTAAATTTGTTGGACCACTGATCCTGATGTTGGTGAATCTGGACACTGATGCTACCTGTGCCCTATGTAGCTTTCAGTAGTAGATCTGTTGTGAAAAGCCTGAAATATTTATAGCACACAAGCATGTGCTACTTCAGTGCTGCTTGTTTTAATTTTACCCACATTAGAGAGAATGCAAATAGAGATAATGCTAGAAGTGCTATGAAATATTCACAAACTCTCCCTCTTTCCTTAATTTTTATCATCAATTTCTGACAGTTGTAGTCTCTGGCTGGTGTTCCTCTGCATTCATCTTTGATGTGTGGCTCATTAGGACGATCGTTCATTCATCCTAAAAGTCAGATTGTTCCGTTTTGCCCCAGAGACTCATCCCATGTTCAAATGTTTCTTCTCACCTTCATCTGTGTTGGTTCCTCTACCAAATGCTTCCTGGTGTCATTGATATTTAACAGCCCTGGGCTTCTTCTCTGCTGTTTTTGGCATGAATGTAGTTCAGTCCAATTCTCCCCATCTTACAAGGTGCAGGTCCCTTGGTTGCCTACACCTTAAATGGCCAATTACTGTCATCTTCAGCATGGACAGCAGCTGAATTCTGGGTCTGTATAATCATGATATACTTTTGTGGATGACATATCTGCTTAATTTGAATAATATGATCAAAACACAATGCAGACAAGGTCCAACAAAAAGTTTCTTAGCACTCATTGTCAGCACTGCCTGTCAATGTTTATTAGATCCATGTAGTGTTTATGAAGGCATTTTGAAAAACTTACAAATCGTAATACCTTTCTATCCCATGCTGGGGCGCAGAAAATTTGCTGCATTTGCCATCGTTAAAAATCACAACAAACTGACCAGAAGCTGCGTGGATCTGTGCTTAGCGCTAATTGCCTGTTCACCCCATGTCATGCGGGTCTCCATCCAGGTACACTTGTGTCCTCCTACAGTCCCAAGACATGTAATTAGCCTAACTGGCATTCCTGAATTGCCCATAATGAGTACATGTGTATACCATATGATGGCCTGGCATCCAGTCCAGGGTGTAGCCCAGCCTTGTGCTCTATGCTTCCTGGGATAGTCTCCAAGCCTATCCAGAAGAAGCAGCTATAAGATGAATGGATGATCAAAACCTAAAAAATTCATCCTAAATAGAATTTTAATGAAAGACTGAATGAGCACCCTCAGAGCAGCAGAGAGTTTGACCTATACATGATAACTAGTCTAAGAGACAGAAAGAGACTAGCACAGAAAAGTGACATTCTGTTGGGCCAGACATGCCCACTGACCCCCATTGGTCTAGATGTGCCCACTGATATTCCATTGGTCCAAATACAACCACTGCTAGCACTTTGTCTCAATGTGGTTCTATGGGTCATATTTTTGGGGTACTTTAAAAATGCGTTACAACCATTATATTTTAATAGCATTTGTTACGTGGATTAAAACTGAGATCCTGATTGTAATAGAAGCAAGCTCACTTGTTTTCTAACTACAACAGGCAGCATTGTTAATAGCATTTATTTTTGCACTTCTTATGGGAAACGTCACTGGAATTAGTTTTTATTAGTGCTATCAATATTTAACAGATTATAGGCTCACTGATTTATGTTCTGTGTCAGAGCTTCAAGCTGTTCTAAATAATTCATGTAAGAATTAAGGAAAGCATTAAAATTTAAAAGAAACTTACAATATGGTAAATATCTTGGTGTCTTAATACTAAGATAATTCAATATTAGCATTTTATTAAAGACTTTTTAAGGTGATTTAATAATGCAAAACAATATTAACCCAAAGTGAATAACTAAGGCCAATAAAAATAAGGTACACGGTAACCCTGAAAGCAGGTCAACACTAATCAGCTACCACAGATATCAGTGTCGGAAGCATGATATTGAGAGCTGAGTACTGCCCCCTGTGGCACAGAGCAGAGAACACATTAAGAAAACACAACACATTTAAAATTTTAATTTATTTTTTTGTCTTGATGTTTTTGCATCGTCTTAATGTTTCTGTGTTGTGCTATTGTTGACATGGTCTGGGCCTTCAGGGCCACTGTAATAAGCTGTTTAAAAGGAGTGAGAACTAGTTTAACTTCGGGTTATGCAAGTGTCATCAATATGCCATCCCTCCATATTGTATGACCGCTTGTGCAGTACAGGGTCACAGTGAAGCCAATCACTATCATATATCATGCGCAATCACGCTATGGTCCAACTCATTTAACCTGATGTTCTCTTTGAAGAACCCAAAGTATCCGAAGGAAACCCACACAAACAAATGCAAAATACACAGAAGATATATACACACAGACAAAGGTAGAATACGTGCAAGATATATACAGTACAGGCCAAAAGTTTGGACACACCTTCTCATTCAATGTGTTTTCTTTATTTTCATGACCATTTACATTGGTAGATTCTCACTGAAGGCATCAAAACTATGATGAATGAACACATGTGGAGTTATGTACTTAACAAAAAAAGGTGAAATAACTCGCCCACAGAGGCGGGGCGAACAGGTGCAGGGCATTAGGGACTTATTGCCTCCTCTACTTAAGGAAGGAGGCAACCACCAGCAAACCGCAAAGTATTGCGCTATGAACAGCCTTACCGAGCATTCTCTCGTCTCGTTTCCCTTTGCTCCCATTCCTTGTCCGTCCGCCTCTTGTGAAACCCTGACCTCTCATTCCTTACCTCCTTAGCCCGGCACCCGTCCTTGATCCTCCAGTCCTGCTGAGCTCGCTTCCCTCCTCCTCCAGCCCTCCTGTTCCCCTGTCCTGCATGTGCCCGTCGGACAGACTTCACGGCTTACGACCCTCGCTCCCGGCTCACAACCATTCTCACCGAGCGCCCCCTCTGGACTGGATTGCCTGATCGCCTCCTTTTGGAAGGCACCGCTGCCCCGCATCACCGCCCTGGTCGCCCGGGTGGTGCTTCTCTCCTCTTTTGTTGGTGTGAGACTGACAATCCCCTGTACCTGCCTTATCTCTGCTACATTAAAGCTTGGCTTTTCTGGATCCGTGTTTCCCTCAACAACTTGGTGTGACATAAACATGTTTTATATTCTAGTTTCTTCAAAATAGCCACCCTTTGCTCTGATTACTGCTTTGCACACTCTTGGCATTCTCTCGATGAGCTTCAAGAGGTAGTCACCTGAAATGGTTTTCCAACAGTCTTGAAGGAGTTCCCAGAGGTGTTTAGCACTTGTTGCCTTCGCTCTGCGGTCCAGCTCACCCCAAACCATCTCGATTGGGTTCAGGTCCGGTGACTGTGGAGGCCAGGTCATCTGCCGCAGCACTCCATCACTCTCCTTCTTGGTCAAATAGCCCTTACACAGCTGATGACCTGGCCTCCACAGTCACAGTCAGTAAAGAAAACACATTGAATGAGAAGGTGTGTCCAAACTTTTGGTCTGTACTGTATGTACTAAAAATATTGTCACACAGCATCATCTCGCTCTGAAAATTCTAACTGGCCAACATACTCTGCAGCCAGATTTTCTTATGTCATTTAAGGTACCATTGATGATCCAATTCAATTTTACATTAAAATGATGTCTCTAGGAATATTTATGTTTGATTAAGAGAAGGAGCAGGACAGGTGCTCAGCAGGTAGCAGCTATGGACGGCCTTGCACGCCCAGCTTGTGGTTTTCCTGTCTTGTTGAGCGTTACACACCACACCAGCTGGACTTCGAGACGATGAAAACATCCGAACATTACAAATGTGGGAAGTCGCACCTGATTCGAAATCTCGGAACATCTTATATGGAAAATTTTCCCAGCAATGTACTCAATCATTAGGCTATGAGAGTGCATCCAAGAAATTGAATTTGGATCTCACTTATCTCCACTACAGCAATGTCTTAAAGGAAAAGCTCCATTCTGTGAACTCAATAAACAACACATTATTCCACACCATGTGAGTTTATAGCATCCGATAGGGAAAGCTAAAGATGCAGGTTTCATTCATCTCCATACATGCATATACTGCCTAGGTGAATATTAACAAATCCATCAGCGACGACACCAGCTTGCAGATGACAGATGAATGAAATCGGAAGTTAACCCCGAATTGACACAAGTTCCTACCAAAGTTTAAATCCCGTGTAAAACATCAATACTTTTTCCCATATCAATATCAGTATTTTTGTGGAGTATGCACTTCACATATAGCATGTACCATATATAATTAAAAGCTTGATGTTACTGTGCTTAATTCTCTATTGAGAAGAATTAACTGTTCACCATTTAACGTGGCCCCTTGAGTTAAAATGCTCACCAGTGTTGTTTTATCTGAACATTTCCTGGGCATGAAGTAATTATAATTCAACAAAAACCAATAATAAAACCAAGAAAGAGTAAATATCTCTCATTTATCATACTAGGAAAAATGTGTCAGTGTCAGAGGTCGCACATTCCTCTTGCTTGTTCTGCAGCATTATATTAAAAAAATAAGAAAAACATGTCTTCCTCTATATCTAAAATCAACGTACACGAAGGTCACCATGTTCTCAAATTATACTCTGGGAATTTGCAGAGCTTTCTAAAACACTCTAATGGATTTTCAAAGGAGGATAAAACTAAAAATACATATATATTAAATTATATATTTTCACATCCCATAAACTTCATAAAACACATAATCAGTTTTATAGGGTAGATTGTTCATATAATTTGATGTTAAGTCAAAATGGAATGGAAATGAGTTCCAGGAGCTCTGGAGCACTGAGTCCTGCTAGTTTGTGCTAATTTCTCGTTTTGGTGTGTAGCGCTACAAACATCAGTACTACTTATTAGAAATGCCTTGAAGTACAAGTGCAAATGTCCCTGGAAAGAAGTGTAATTATACATGAGGCAGGTTACTTATTGCAAGGTTTAAATAGATGAAAAAGACTTTCTTAAAGAAAAATCACACACAAATGGGTAGAAGCCAGCATCAAGAGAAAAAATCATGACCAAGTAGCCAATTAAATCTGAAATACAGCTATCAAATAGCTATGAATACAGACGACCTGTCACATGGTTCCATCAACACTAATCTGCTGTATATCATTAAGGGTGTTTAGGCTAACATTGGCTCCGTTACCTGTAGGCCCAGTCCTGGTGACCGCTGTTAGCTGCAGAAGCATAAATGACTCCCCGATCCAGCATGCCTCTGACCAACTCGCACAATCTTTGGATCATTTAAGTTTTATGCCTCAATGTCTCCATTTTCCGAAATGTAATCCCATCAGAAACATGACCCTTCTTTAAACCTGTCCAGTAAAAGTACAAACAAACTTGACAGGATTGTGATATCTTCACCTTAAAAATATACAGCCTCTTTTCTGATGTAGCCTGTTATCTCTGCTGTTTTAGCGGGGAATCAAAAATAGATCCTGGTCTACTTGACTGTGTACAGTGTGAATTTAACTTCCCATTCCTCTGCAGTTTCTAGATGACAAGATGCAAAGTGCTGCAGTGACAGTGTAGATAGGACTGAAATCATCAGAAATATGTTGATGGAATTTGCAGAGATAATTCTTGAATTTGCAGAGATTTTTATAACGTCATAAACAATAATAGGACATCACATTATGATCACTGTAGTATAAAGGCTATGATATAGATTAGCTATCATCCATCCATCCATCCATTTTCTGTAACTGCTTGTCCTACTCAGGGTCGCGGGGCATCCGGAGGCTACAAGCACAAGGCAGGGAATAACCTATGGCAGGGTACATTCATACACCATTCATACACACAGGCACATTACTGTAGCTATCATAAATTTCTGTTACTTCAGCCTTGATTCTACTTGTGTTCATACTGTGAGGAATTTTCTTTTTTTCTGTTTTATGCTGATGGACATGGTAAGATCAACCTCAATGATGTAATTTTGTCACATATGACCACTTTACATCAGTGTTTCCCTATCCGGTCCCCAGGGACTCACAGATGATCCACGTTTTTGCTCCCTCCCAGCTCCCTCCTAGAAAGTTCACGTTTTTGCTCCCTACCAGCTCTGGGAAGAAGCAAAAACATGGACTCTCTGTGGGTCCCTGGGGACCGGATTGGGAAACACTGCTCTAAATGGATCATATAGATATTCACTGTTGGGTAATAACATATTTAAGATGCCCAGGTCTAAGGGCCCTCCTCAGCATCACTGCTGCATGTACGTTGTTTTGAACACCATCCTTATGAGCCGATACACATCTATTCATTTGCTTTGCAATTTATTTTGACTTACTAATCACTGTAAAACCACTAAGGTGTAAAGACCAGGACAGAGTGCTTCTGTTTCTTGTCAGCATGATGACTGGATTCCCCAAGGCATTGTAGACAATGACTTAAGTATCTTTCGTCTATAAAGAAATTAGACTCCATCTCTTCTCACAGTTGTACTTTCTAGTCCATAACCATTTAGCAGTTGAGTGGAGCAAAGTCAAAGGAATTGCAAAAGTATCTAATGGAGAACTGAATCTATTCATCTTCAGCCAAAACCAGAGGGCGAATCACTCAGCAGGCTCCTTTCTTTAACTCTGTTTAAAAGTGTCTCCCATTGCAACACAGGCAAATGCTGTGGGACCCTTCTGTGGCACTGAGACGGCGTGGGCACTTTGCAGATTCGGGTTGCATAATTCCACCAAGGAGTAGCTGGCGCTCACATTTATGAATTGATTATTATTTCTGAACATATATAACTTTTTCTTTTCCTCCAACAGATCTCCCCCAGAAAAATGGCCCCCATCGCCCTACACGCACCCACAAGGCTGTGACCTAAGGTGGTAATTGAAAATAGCGAAGGTGGGAAGAATTTAAAAGAATGAAAAATCCAACGGGGCACTTTCCACGGGGAGACAGAGCTCAGCTATAAGGCCAGGTAATCATGGGCAGGATGGATGGTCAAGTCTCCACCTTCTGCACAGTCATTAAGCACTTGCTTAGCTATGCAGTTCTTTTTCAACCTTTTCCTTCTTCCTGATCACCATTCAGTTCCTGCCTGACGAGATGTTATAATAACTGCCTGAAAAACTTGTAATTATGCGACCATGATAATTCATATAGGCATGAATGGGATAACCATCCATCCATCCATCCATCCATCTCCTAGTCAGGGTTGTGAAAGGTACTAAAGTCCCTCCCATGCAGCATAAAGCACAAGGCTGGAGTTCAACTCTGGATAGGATGCCAGCCCATTGCAAGGCATACACACACACACACACACACACACACACAGTCATTCTACATTGGAAACTTAGAGACATGACTAAGATGTCGTTAATCTCAAATACTGTAAGACAAAGTTCTGTGTTCATGATTTTTTTTTTTAACTTTGCAAAATCTTGCATCGCCAGTTAATAGGTTACAGTACCTTGTAGTAGGTCATTTTGAGTCGCCACTTGAATGATGAAATGACATATAGAATACACAAAATAAATGTAACCTTGGGATTTAAAGGCATGGCTGTTGATAGGCCGGGGGGAAAAGAAATGGAAGCATAAATCATGAGATAATTGTATGAAGGTGGTGAAATATTTGCCAGTGATTTAGCCCACTGTTACGCAGGAAGGAAATCCAGTTCTCTGGTGGAGGTGAGTGAGAAAATTATAAACAGAAATATGTTTCCATGCTCCGTTGAAGACTGGAATTATTGCATTTCCTGGTATTTATGTGTAAAATATGATTAATCACTGAATAGAAAGTAGCTTGATTTTTACCTTAAAGAATTAATGTGACACTAAAATTTAAATCCAAGACACATGACCAAACAAGACACAAAGAAATTTATATCCTGACACATGTTTTGAGTAAGATTTGACTTATTCCCCATTTTAAAATATAATTTATTTGAGAGTATGGTTATCCAAAAAAAATATGGCTGAGTTTTCCAGTCCATCATCTTCTATAGCGATACCGGGTTAGGGTGTTAGCCATTAGTGAACACGTGCACACGAATGGGGACCCTTAATGGATGCACATGGTTAAAGCCACACTATGGTGGATTTAGATTTACTGCATGTTTTTGAAAGGTGGGTGGGGAGAAAGGTGACTCCATGTGACGGTGCAGTGAAAATGCCGAACACCATACATAGAGTTTGGGTTGGGATTGGAGGCGTGAGGCTCTAGTGCATTTGACTGCTGCTGTTTTTTTTTTTTTTTTGTGGAAATATTCAGGGCATGTGCATATTAAACAACGATAGTATTATCTAAGACTACTCATTATGAGAGAAAATGAAAGTCACATGACGCTGGACATGCATTCATACACAACCATTATCAAAATATACGCACCAGAGTTATTAACATGAGCATGCAACCTAGAGTTCAGCCAGAAGGCAATGGTATCGATTTAGCGGTCAGTTCCCGCTCTCACCTGTGGTCACAAGTATTGGATAGTAGCCAAGATAATGAGAGGGGTGACTGGGCTCAGCCTTAGAGATAAAGTGAGGAGCTCAGACATTCGGGAGGGGCTCAAAGTAGAGCCTCTGCTCCTCGCCATTGAATGGAACCAGCTGAGGTGGCATCTATCTAGGATACCTTTTGGGTGAATCCCTGGGGAGGTGTTTCAGGCATGTCCAACGGGGAGGAGGCCCCGGGGCAGACCCAGGGCATGCTGGAGAGATTGTATCTCTCGACTGGCCTGGGAACACTGCCAGGCATAGGCTCCAGGCCCTATCCAAGTTAAACAATTGAAAAATGGATAAATGTGCAACGAATGTACACTAATTAAACACAACTAGAAAAAGCTGATTAGAAGAGGATTCCACACGAGTTAAATGAGGGGGCGTGGCACACAGGAGGATCGAACGAGCGGGACATGACAATCGAATGTGCGAATGTGAAGGATATATTTGCACAGAGCTGACGTGATAGCTCCGTCGCACGTGCATTACTGAACAAGTAGCCACCAGGTGATGTCGCGCTAAGGCTACAAGCATGTTCACGATTTTTCGGGCTAGACCATTCTCTGATAGAAAATCGGATCAGTTTGTTATCCCACCCCCCGACCCCCCAAATTCTGATCCAACATTTTTGGCCAATATCGGACCCATACCAATAGTGGGCATTGGATTGGTGCCATCTCTGGTCTTAAAACCTGCAACTGGATTAATCCCTCTTTCGGCACAGAATAATCAATGCCAGTCAGAACAAATAATGTTTTGTGTATTTACAATGTACTCATAAGGATCATCAAGGCCTTGATCATCTCAGTATGTGGGTGAACTGACAAAGAGATGGACTTGGAGAATGTTTGTTTGTTTGTGTATTTAAATTTGGCTGATTTATTTAATTTTTTTGTTTGTTTGTTTTCCAGTATCACAGCAACCTTGCATGTTCAGCAGCCATGAACTGTAAATTGTTAAAGAACATTTTGATACATAAAAAGAGAAACACATTAAAGGGAAGATAAAAAAAATACGTAAAAATAACTGCAATGTTTATTTTGCTTACCTGTTTGTTTGTTTGTTTGTTTGTTTGTTTGTTTAGAATCTTTAAATTATTTTCAATAATATAAAATGCTCCTTTAGATATTAGGGCCATCAATCCTTGTCTGTGATTTTCCCACTTCCCAAAGGAGGATTCATTTGAGTTATCTCCCTGGGTACAGATCCAATGACGATACGCTTTGAAACCCTATCAGAGCACCTTATGTTTTGACAACCCAGAATGGCCTACCCCCCCCCCCCCCCCCCCCCCCCCCCCCCCCTGCGT
>JAODLC010000045.1:15425980-15443949 GCA_026781145.1 Hippopotamyrus pictus
CAATCAAAAAAGTAAAAATGCCAAAAGTCTTGTATTTGGGTTGGTTACTTATGGTTAAGGTTAGGGATGGGTAGAGGCTAAGTGATTGGGATTAGGGTTTTTCCCGTAGAAATGAATGGACGGTCCTCACTTAGATAGGTACACCAACTTGTGTGTGTGTGTGTGTGCCCTGTGACAGCATCCCACCTGGGATGTAGCCCTACCAGATGCACCTGTAACAGGAAACCTAACCACCTAACCCCCTCAGCTTAGTACAGCATAAGCAGTTCAAGGAAGAATGGAAATTCAGAATTTAACTGAATGTTTAGGTACAATGGAGTGACTGTGGAGTGACACTGACGCAGCGTGATCTTAATTAGGGTATATTACTGAATTTACTTGACTTCCATTTAGAAAAAAAATGTTCTGATCTTGCTTAGGTTCTTTCAGGCAATATATGAGAAAATTAATCTTTTATAGGGCTATAGTATGTAAACTAAACCAACAGAAACATAATACAACGTGTTATACCGCGCCAAACCAAAACACGCCTATCTGCCAATAATAAAGAGGATATATAACAATCCTCCTTCTTCAGGATATGCATATTCCAGTTTTCACTGTTTCACTGTTTTGATGACTGCACTAGATAAGCTTTTGGAAAAAGGACGGATGGATATTTTAGTGTGTAAGAGTGATTTACCATCTGGATGTATGGAGTTTACATGTTTCCCTTGTGTTTGTTCTGGTTTCAGTATAGTAATATAAATTGCTGTCTATAAATTGACCGTAGTCTGTATCCCCCCCGTCCAGTATGCACCCCCCTGCACCCAGGGAGCAGCTCCCGGCTCACTGTAACCCTACACTGCAGTGATTCCTAATCTGGTCCTCGGAGACCCACAGTTGGTCCATGTTTTTTGCTCCTTCTGAGCTCCCTGTCCACATTTTTGATCCTTCCCGGTCTCGGGGAGGGAGCTGGGAGGAAGCAAAAAGGTAACCTGTCGGTGGGACCCCGAGGATGGGATTGGGAAACACTGCTGTACTGGATAAGTGGGTATGGACGAGAGACATTTAGCATAAAAGCATTCTACGCCTTCACGGTTTCATGACTAAGAATATGTGTTTTAATTTTGGTTCCAATGTGTAGTCCTCTGTATTCCCAACCGGTTTCTTCTGTATTATTTTCTGCATAAATTAAAAGTTTTAGCATATGATTACGTTATATTCTCTGAAGAGTAAACAGACAACAGAAACAACTGACGACATATAATCACACAGAATACTTGCCCGGTTCAGAACCGGCATGCAGAGATTCTCAAAAGTTATCACAAAGTTGCAAACAAGGAAAACCAAAATGAAATTTAAAATACTGCCCTCTAAAATTGGGGGGATGGTTGCACATTGATTAACACAGTTGAATCATCCCTCTGTAGACCAGTGTTTGTGCCCCTACCCAGTCTCTTTGCATGTGGAGGTCACATGTTCTCCCTGCCTGGCTGCATAATTAGGTGTATTAACTTTTGTGTGTGTAAATGCCCTTTGATGACTTGGTGTCCCAAGATGGGTTATTCCCCGCCTTGTGCTGGAAAGCCCTGGCCCTGTGCAGGAGAAGCGGATTTCAGCAACAGAAGGATGCAATCTAAAGTAGAAAAAGCATTGTATTCCATTCCATCAATATTGTTTTTCCCTAGGAATTCATATGGGGAAATCTGGATGATTCTAATAACCCTTCTTCATGTAAGCAGTATGGTGCATAAGCTTTAGATATTGATAAACTTCTAATTTTAACTGCAACACTATTTTGGTTTCTTCCTGGAATGCAGTTTGGTTAATTTAATTAGCATCTCTAAATTCACCATAGTTTGTATGGAGAACATGTTTTTATTCACTGTTCGGACGATAGTTGGTAGTGTGTGGATCATTGCGAAAGCGAATGTCTGCTTTGTTTTTGGGGTGCGTTCTGGTGGAAAATGTTTACAATACATGCTTCACTGGCCACAAAATTACTCTGGAATACTTTAGAGCATAACATCGCATCTCAGACAAGTGGATCGAGTAAATTCTCTCGGTTCCAAAGATGTGATTCATGTCTGTGCGTTATGCCTATCCAAAGTTACGAGCCTGACATTAATGGTTACGAAAATAAGGGTTAATGGCCTATTTATTTACATACGAATATTTGCCGACATCTAAGACCTGTATGTATATTTTTCTGAGATTTTTCTTTTCGTTGTTGTTCTTTGATTTTGTGACCACAGCCACTTCCCAATGGCTACCATAACAGTCCCTTACCAAGCACTGCTAGTTATCTGAATTTCCTCAGTCAGCCAGCTTAATTTGAATTATTCTGCTGCCTTATCTGACCCAAACAACTCTAAAAAGAAGGCATTTCTTTGGGCTGGATATTCATGGCCCATTATTGAACCTTATGAGGAAAGATGACAACATTTAAGGCTTTGTTTTCCCCTCACTGAAACGGACCTACAGATAAACTATGGGCTATTTCTCGCTCCGGCTCTGTCCTTGAAACCCTCAGTGGGAGACACACATGCAACCGCACGGTCATTAGCATTGATGTGACAGACGTCAGAAAATCAGAAAACATCATGAATTAATGAGGCCACTCGCAGCACTCACACAGTCCCGGATTTATTTCCGAGTTTACACATAAACGATTCCAGAAAGGACATGTAAGATTTTTATGCTAAATATGTGTGAAGAGCAACGAGGGACCAGGCCTGCCGTCCATCTTGAGAGGGAGAGGATGAAGACTGTGGTTTTCCATACGAATTTACTCCATTCGTCCTTTTTCCCCGCATGTCGTGTAAATCGCTGTGCTTTATGCCGTTTCACCCACACTAGGCCAGACGAGAGTGTTTGATTACACACTGAAATGCCCCTTATTACAATTTACATTCATTATAATTTACTTGGATTGCCCCCCCCCCATACTCATCCCCTCAGTATTTGTGTGTCACAGTTATTCCAAATCAGTTCTTCACTGGCTTTTAAATAATGTTCTTCTTTAAAAGTATTTCTGTCTGTGCACGTGTGTTCCACTCAGTCTGACATATAAGAAAAAGATGACAGTGATCAGTGATATAATTGCTAGTGGGTGAATTTCGATTGACTATAATTATGGGCAGTTAATGTAAACATAAAATGAATTTATTCATTGGAGCACTCTGTCCATTATTTTGTTTGATTTTCACCTTTAAGTTATTTCCATCCTTCCATCTTTGAAGTCTTTCTCCTAGTTGGGATGGCGGGGTGGGGGCACTGGAGCCTCTCAGGCAGTATAAGGCACAAGGCTAGGTCCACCCAGTCCAACAACACTTAAGTGTTATTAGGTGATCCTTACATTCAATACATTCAGTGAAATTTATTATACACTATATGGACATAAGTATTGGGAGATCTGGCCATTACACCCACATGAACTTTTAAGACATCCCATTCTAAATCCATAGACATCAATATGGAGTCTATCCCCCCTTGAAACTGGAACAGCTGCCACTCTTCTGGGAAGGCTTTCCATAACATTTTGGAGTGTGTCTGTTGGACTTTTTGCCCATTCACCCAGAAGAGCATTTCTGAGATCAGGCACTGATCTTGAACGTTCTAGTTCATCCCAAAGATGCTTTATGGGGTTGAGATCAGGGCTCTGTTTGGGCCAGTAAAGTTCTTCCACACCAAACTCACCCAGCCATGTCTTTATGGACATTGCTTTGTGCAATGGGGCACAGTTCTGCTGGAACAGAGACGGGTCTCCCCAAACTGTGTCCACAAAGTTGGAAGCATAGAATTGTCCAAAATGTCTTGGTATGCTGAAGCATTAAGAGATCCCTTCACTGGCCAAACCCAGAAAAACAACCACATACCATTATCCCTCCTCCACAAAACTTTACAGTTGGCACAATGCAATCAGGTAGGTGATGTTCTCCTGGCATCCACTAAACCCAGAATGGTCCATCACACAGAGTGAGAAGCATGATTCATCACTCCACAGAACACGTTTCCATTGCTCGAGAGTCCAGTGGCGGCGTGCTTTATACCACTCCATCCGACGCTTGGCACTGCACTTGGTGATGTGAGGCTTGCATGCAGCTGCTCAGCCATGGAAGCCCATTCCATGAAGTTCCCAGGATACAGTTTTTATGTTGGGGTTAATGCCAGAGGAAGTTTGGAACTCTGCTTATTGGATCAACAGAGCGTGGCAACTTTTACGCACTATGTGACTCAGCACTGGACGACCCCACTCTGTTACTTTACGTTGTCTCCACTCTGTGGCAGTGTTTCTGTTGCTCCTAAACACTTCCACTTTCAACAATACCACTTACAGTTGACCATGGAAAATGTAACAGAGAAGAAATTTCACAAACTGACTTATTGCGATGGTGGCATCCCGTGACAGCACCTTGCTAGGATTCACTGAGCTATTCGGAACAACCCATTCGCTCACAAATGTTGGTAAACCTGTCTGCATGGCTAGGTGCTTGATTTGAATTGTGACAATGGGTCTGAGCTAAACACCTGAATTCGATAAGGTGTGTCCCAATATGTTGGTTCATATAGTATATATTGCTGGGGCATTGTTTGTATACTACAATTGCAAAGCCCTGTGGGTAATTTCCAGTGAGTATTCAAACAGAGGTGCAAAACACAGTATATAGTGCACTAATTCAATAATAGGGAGAGATTTTGAACACACTCTCAGCTTGTTGCTTATTGGTTCTCACGGGCCAAGAGGCTGCCATTTTATTTTCCCCATTCCCCTTAATTTTTTTTTTTTTTTTTTTTTTTTTTTTTTTGTAAACGGAACAAACATCATTAATCTGTGACTCATTGGTCATGCTGCCAGTTGACACCAGAATTACTGGCTGAAGCTCACAGAGTGTAAAGGTCATTCTACCTTCATAAGTACATTTTGCTATCCCAAAATCAATATTGTGGGTCTGGTTCATAAATAAATTTTTATTTGGCTGTGACATGCTGAATGAATAATTTCAACAGCTGTAGATACATCGAGTTTTTTTTTCAAAATGTGACACAGGCTTTGCCTCTGTATGCCAAACCAAGATAATGCGCAGATGGATGCACAATTTCCAAATTGCAGGCAGCAGAATAAATTTTAGCGGATGCAAATTGATGTCAGACAAAACACAATTACAGATATAATTTTCAGACCACTGCCAACAACAGCAGAAGAGCTAATATTTTGGAAAATAGGATTCATTTTAAAGCATCCAATCAGGATTCAGCACATACAGTAAGCAGCAGGCTGTTTCCTGGAGTGCATTGTAATTTTATGTTTATTAAGATATGTTCAGTTGATTTTGTATTGCATTTTGTTTTCTTCATTCAGGTTCTGGGTATATTTAAAACTAAGAAGTGAAAAAAATGCATAAAAGTTTTTGCATAGAACTGACAAAGAGTCACGTTGTCATGAACGCAGGGGCATGGACCGAGGAAACAGGAACTAGAGTTGATGAATCGAGAGAATACAGTGGGAAACACACCACTCTATACAGTACATAAAACGTCATCATATGACATTAATGACCGGACTGGGGAAACATACTTTAACACGGACTTAAATACACAGGACTAATTAACAAGAACGAGAAACAGCTGGTAAAATGGGGATTCCATATGAGGTAACGAGGGGGCATGGCACACGGGAGGATTGGACGAGCAGGGCATGACACACACATGGCAAAATTTTGTGCAAACATTATCTGTCTTTTCCTTTAGACATAAACTCAGAGATGGCCATGATCTTGGTGTAGCAGACACAATACCAATGTTATTAAGAGCATGATATTCTTTAACACAATTTAGTAAACTCATCTTACTACAATTATCAGTCAGGCATAATGCATGTAGAGAGGGTGTAAATAGTAATAAAACATACATACATATATATTGTTCTCATATGAGTGTATTTCTTTTCAAACTAATTATGTATTTTGTATTCCCAAGTATTACAATGTGTATGTTGTCTACTTGTTCTTTGCATTTTTCTAGTCACATTTCTTTATCTTGATGATTTTTAATAAGATTTTAGTTAGCATTGTTTGGTTTATTTACCGCAGTACTCAGTAATTCTTATTACACATGATGATGCATATTCATTGGGAGTATATGCTACTTTTGTAGTCTCCAACCTACACTAGAAGGATTGCACTTTTAAACTCTGGGAATTGTCAGCAGTAGGCATTGGCAGTGCATGGGCTGGTGATGCTTGGTTCTATCATCGGAATAACAGTTTAAATAGTTTCAATATTTCCTATTTCTAAATGACACTTACTACTAACTTGTTTCCATTTTATACCATTATTTGTTTTCATATCATTTGTGCCCCATATTATAGTTGGATAATAGATATAACACTTGTGATGTACTGTATTCCTGAAAACTTCAAAGTCAACAATGTTCCTTGGATTACATTTCATGAAAAAATAAAATAAAAAAACTGTCTTTCTGTTTAGAATCACTTTCAAACATTTTTACCTTTTTTGACTTTTATCATCTCTCGTACACAATCTTCTCAGGTAGTGAAAGATATTTTCTCAGATCCCCAGTAATAATGCTAGTGAAGTTGGGGCCTCTAGTGTTCCGAGGAGCGAGCTTGGGAGGCAGAGTTTGCTGGAAGGTTCAGCGTTAAAGAGGAACCGCTTGCTGTGGGGAAGAAGGAAGAGTGGCAGCAGGAAGAAAGGATCCTGTGTCCACCTGCAGGGGGCGGCAGGGAGACATCCCTGACCACTGCCCTTCCACCATGCGACGTTCTGGGATTAAAGGGAAACCGTCGATGAGAGGTGGCTTCCAGCTGATGACCCTACAGCTGGATGGAGGAGTGACAGACAGCAATTCCCAGCAGGTGTGACCCTTAACTGCGCATCCAGTGAGTAATCTTTCTTTTTTTAGATTACACTGGTCCATTTCCACTCTCATCCCCTACAAGAAAACCAGCCAAATTTTACTTAAAAAAATATTAGTACTAGAGAGGGAACATCAGGTATTAGATTAGGAATAGCAATCTAACAGGCCAATCTTCTTTGTAAGTGTTCTATTTTCAAAATATATTCCTGGTAGCAAAGGCAGGAAGGGTACATTTACATTATACCTTGACAGCAATTTGTTTCTCTCAAAAAACCTTTGTTATGTATTATTAAAATATGTCTTCATATAAACAACAAAAAAACAAAACAAATACTTCTGAGGGAAATAAGCTGACATTGAACTGAATGTCATTACAGGATAGAGAACAACAAAGGGACTTTGGAAAGGTTAAAAGTAATGTTGCAAGCCCATTTGCTGATAGAAATATTGATCATTAATAATTCAGGTTTGTGCATTTGTGCTGTTTTTACTGCCTTAAATAATAAGATATAAAACAAGCAAAATTAAAAATAAATCATATTCAGAGGCACCCTCCAATTATTTAAAAAATATATATCTCAATCCATGCTATCAGTGATACTCCATCATATTGAGAGTACAACTCTTGAACCTTCATGGAAGGAAAAACATTTGCATAATGCAAACTGAGACATTGCTCTGGACCAGCAGGCAATCATATGAGACAGCTGGACAGAAGGGGGACAGTATTTGGGTTTAACTAACAGAGGATATGGGTGAATAAAAATAAGCTTCAGCACAGGGGAAATATACTGTGAAACAATATTGGAATGGGTGACACTGACTGACCGCGGTAGATGTAGTAAGAGACAAAACAGTCCACGTTCCTCGTAATCACTACATGGGGGGTTGAATTTGTCACCTAACTTCACTCTGACCCTGAAAGCTATGCCCCCCCCCCCCTTTACATTTCATATAAAAAATAAAACATTCCTCTTCTTTAGGTTGTTCTTTAAACTTCAGTAACTGGATTTACGTAATTCCGGAATATTCTTCATCAGAGTGTTCTTGGGTTACCAAGAGCTGTTCCCAATAAAGCAAACATTTCCCATAATTCCATAAAAAGCAGCCACAGTCTGTCATCTTTGATACTGCATACATATCAACTGTCCCCTGGCTCACGCTGCTCATATTTTTCCTGTTTTGTCCCTGCTAAACTAAATAGCGATCGGATAGGGATTGGATGAGAATAACTGTCCCGCTCATTAAGTAGCTCTGTTATCTTTCATGAAGTTATTTGTAAGTGGGAGATATTGATCCGGGAAACATCAATGGTTTCTCCATTTTACAGCATGTTTGGTGAATCAGCTTTACAAATTGCTTTTTGGAGAACACCACTTGAGTCGATAAAAATTGTATTCAGCATATTAAACCTGATTCAACCACAGCCTTGAGTACTACACATAATTCATTTTAAGACCACCGCTTCCTATTTGCCCTTCTTCATCAATGGTAGAACACTTTAAACGTGACTAATCTTTAACATAGTCTGTAGCCTTAATGTGCTGCTCTTGCTCGAAATATTCGCCCATTTTCTCCAGAAGATGAAGAGCATGAGAAGCAGCCGAGAAAGATTTTACCGGAATAATAAAGCGACGAACGCAGATGTAAAGGCAACACTTCCAGGCAAAGTAACGGAGGGGGACACATTCAGAACACTGAATTTAATTATCATCAAGTATAGTTTCATTTAATTATCCCTTTTTGTCATTCATATTGTTTGTTCCTGTTACCTCTTTGGTTTAACATAAAATGCAGAAAGAAAATGATCGTGTGAATATGCATTCTGCAGTAGGTAAAAAACAGCAGCTTTATGCTTTTTGCAAGAACATAGGAGAGAGTTTCATATGATTTAAAGGTAAAGGTCTGTTTATTGGGGGGGGGGGGGGTGATGAATGAAATCAAATTAAATATTAGGGAAAACACCCCCAGGTGGAAGAATCTTTTCGTTTCACCTGGAATGATTAACATGTGAATTAATGGAGGGTTTAAATAAGTGGATAGATAAATTTGCAGTGGGATTTGTTGTAAAACTAATTTCTAAATGAGTGTTGAATTTTCAAATTCAGTGATTCATAATTCAGCCTTTATATTCAATTTCATTTTTAAGGTTTTAAAATAGCTAATTTACACTTTCATTCAACCAGCACTACACCATTTCAAGTTTATAGTTTCAAAAATTGCTTGTTGTTCATATATTGAAAGCAAAAACCAATGGTAGTGATTTAACAGCCAGGAATTGTGCTATGCAGAAGCACAACAAACAACATCTCAGTTTGTTCTATGAAAAGTAAACATATGCATATAACATAAATGCAGCAAAGGAAGTTGAAATGCATTTTCAGCTGAAGGTGTGGAAGGAATCCCTGTGATGTTTAAAACAGGATTTCTCATCTATTTGGACTCCTGTCTGGAGGTTTACCGCTACCCTGTCTGCAGTCCATTATCAGGGCTTGTCTGACTGATACCTACTAGCATCAAAGGAAAATTTCCACAATCAGCCTTCAAAAAATTGGGTGGAAGAGAGCATTTTCCAGCGGTACTTTGAAGAGTACCCTTATATCACTACCATTTTCCCTTGCCTGCGTCTTTTCATCATATATTGAGTCAGGGGAATCGAAAAGGTCCACTTAAGAGTGGTGCCGAACGTTATTGCCAGAAGCAACACAACACACCTTTGTTGTCTGGTGGTGTTTAAGATGGTCTTGCCAACAAGAACAGATTGGACTGGGGGGCTTTGGCCTTGTCCTGAATGCATGGAGCAGAATGGAGCAGTATTCTTACATTCGGGGTGCTTGCTTTGTGCTGCCATGTGTGGGCTGTCATCGTATTGATCTTCCTATGTGCCTATTCAGTGAAGTCACGGGCCTGTAAAGAAAGCACAGCATTATTTCCTGGAAGTGTGTGAACAGTGACAGCACTCTCACTTTCATCCCAATTTTTGACACAGGTACAGATGACTCTACAAGGCAAAATCCATCACCGATCATTTTAATTGGATACTCGTTGATTGTACTCTAATTTATATCAGTGTCGCTCAGAATCACACTTTTCCTTTGGACTTGTTTACTTGGCAGATATGCTGCAAACACAATTCATAAAGAGTAATGTGTGGATCAAATTTTTTCAAGGATGTAGTAACAACTTCATAAATTGGAAATAGCAGTTCAAGTTTCCCTGAATATGACTAATATGCTACTCAGATACTATAAAGCCTCCATTGTTATATTTGATAATATTAATCTTAAATAAAGGATAAATGCGGTGCAAGCAGATAATAAAGCAAGCAGGTTGGGAAAATAACTTCAGTGTCAATATTTATGGCACAGGCAACACGTGATTATAATGTGGGTGACAACTTGTTTTAGTTTTACAAGAATCCCAGCGTGCAAAGGGCTTGGCGGGGTCTAGGAAATGCCTGACACGTGATAAGAGACTGTCAGGTCATTTGCATAATGTCACCTCTCACCGCGGCATGCACCAGAGTGCCGCTGTGGATGCTGACACCCATATTCCCATCCTGTGTCAATATGACAGAACAAAGAGTCCATTCACCATTTGGAAAATGTACATGATATATGTGTAGATTGCTCTCGGTTATATTTTACTGATATAAGTTCTAAATCACTTTTGGGTGAAATCAAAAAAGCAGATAATATCCTAATATGCTCTTATTATCTGTGTGTCTCCTCTTGCCTCAAAGGGAGAGCTAGGGAGATCTGCACATTGTTGAGGTGGTTTGAAAATGATCTTTTAATTTATAGTGTCAGAAAAAGCCTGGAACTCCAGAACCATCTGGAAAGTTCTGGAAAAAGGAAGCAACTGAAGGCAGAGTATAGATTACTAATGTGTAATAATGTGTAATATGATTCTTGTGTATCGCACGAAAAAAAGAATTGTTAATAAACTGATTTTAAAATAATCTTCATAACATGATTGTGCAAATGTTAAGTGTCATAGGGACTGCAATGAGCTCTCCATCAGAACAGAGCAGCGCAGGCTGGAATTAAAAGGAAAAAAAGAAAAACAAAGATGGGCTTTCGGGAATAAGGTTAAATGGACAGATGAGACCAAAATAAACATCTATCAAAGAGATTGAAGGGGTAAAAGGTAGAGAAAAAAGGAAAAGCCAATGAGCATAAGCACATCACTTCATCAGTAAGGCATGATGAAGACGGCAGCTTGGTCGAGTGTACATATCCGCTTCCGAAAAATGGTCAGCGATCTTTATCGATGACTTAACTGAAGATGGCAGCAGTAGGATGGGTTCGGAATAATGCGAACAGATTTTGTCTGCAATTACAGTGTCTGCTCCTATTGATCATCCATTTTGTTTCCTTCAAAGGAAATGATGCAGGCAGAACACCTAACCATCAAGCAAGGGTACAGCATGACGAGTGCAGAATCAAGCATTCTGATTGCGTAAGTAGGAAAAGGGTGAATTTTTATGAGGTTCCTTTTGTTGACAGCATTCATTGTTTGTAGTAGTTTAGCTTCTTTTTTCCTTCTTCTTTTTTTTAATTGGTCTTGTAGTCTAAATACCCCTAAACCAAACTTCTCTGTCTTTCACAACAACTTGCCAGCTTAGCAAAACATTGACTTTAAGTTTTTCATCACTGTAACAATTGTCTATTGAACATACATTGAGTAAATAAATATCCACCCATTTTCTTCTGTCGGCAAGCAAATCTGACATAAAAATATGACTGTTAAATAGAAAATTACAGCTTTTTAAATACAAAACACAGAATATATATATTTGAGTGCATGATGCTATGGGCTGGATGTACTGGGACAGGGAAAAATCCAGTGGCAATGATATTTATTCATTTGTGCCTTATTCCCAGTCATATGATAATAGGCCCTTTCTCTCCAAAGTCAAACTGCCTGTTGACCCTGATGCTGGAAGCTGCACTCCACAGTATCCTCTTTTCAAACCCTGATTTCTGTTACATTTTCTCATGATGTTGATGCCAAAGGAGCTGATTTTCCCACCATTTAACTAAACCCATCTCTACCCCATATCCATGTATAATATTCCTGTATATTTGTTCATTATCACTACATTTATTCCACCCTTCATGTTGCTGCATTGTTTATCATTGTTTGCATATATATTGCACTATGTATATAAACCCTTGTATCACACTATGTATATAAGCCCTTGTATTGCACTCTGTATATAAGCCCTTATGTCCAGCCCCATATAGCAGCAAGGTGCATAGAGGATGGACGAGCATACATTTACTGCAAAACAGACAAGGTCTAAGGATGGCACACATAGTGTAAAAAAGAAATACAATGCAAACAAAAGAAAAAGTAAACAGCACACAAATAGAGTCATGAGAAACAAGAAATAATGAAATAAATATCAACCGAAAACAGTAAAATAATAGTAATAAGTTAGGGGAGGTAATGGGCAATTAAAAACGGACAGCAGCAGACAAAGTCCAACTTGCAGACAACACGTACTTACGAACGACTGTCATAAAGCCTGTTAAACTAAAGATTTGGCTCACATACTACAGTTTTAATGAGCAATGCATGCACTAATTTGTAATGCTCATGAAAAAATTGTGTGGCTTCAGCAATTCATCAGCTTGAGGTACAGTACAGTACTATATATTTAGTTTTATTATTACTGTATACTTATTATTTTCATTATGAACTGTATCATTATCGACTGACTAACCTACAAATTCACCTTCGAGACAGACTTATGGATCTCGTTCATAACCTGGGAACTGCTTATATTGCTTCCTGGCGTCTTAGGGCTGGGGGGTGAGAGCCGGCATGCTGGGAGGAGGCGTGTCTGACGGCAGCAGGTGGGAAGGATCCCCAGTAGCTCTTCTTGACGCACCGTGATGGAATGAGTTCCAGGATAGCACCCCATGGAACGGATGGGCAGAATGGTTCGTAACGTTGTCCCATTTTGCCAGCATCCTGTGGTGGAGCTGGCCTTCCTGATGAGTCTGTTCAGATGTTTGGCACCGCCTGCACTGATGTCTCCACCCAAGCAAGCCGCTGTGTAGAAAATCACGCTAACCGCTCTGGACTGTGGGGACATCAGGAAGTACAGTCTGCTCTGGCCTTTCTCATACAGCACCACTAGTTTTTTCTGCCCAGTTCAGTCTGCTGTTCAAGTGGACCCCCAGATATGTGTATATAATTGTATGGACTTGATATTTGTTAATATGAAATATATTTCTCCTTCCTTATATCACATATTTCCCAAAGCAAGTCTTTTATTGATCATTTGAGGCCAGTTCAAATCTGTGGACAGCACAGTGGCTTCACACCTCCAGGATATGAGTTTGAGTCCCGTCTCGGCTCTGTACATGTTTGCATGTTCTCCGGATATCATCTGGTATCCCTCCCACAGTCCGACGACACGCAGTTAGGTTAATTGGCTTCTCAAAATTGCCCATAGCGTGTGATTGATTGTTTAATCGATTTGCTAATTTCATCCTTGTCCATTTTGTAATTAATATGTGCACAAAGGAGAAAACGGTAACTCAGTGAGTTAGTCATTTGCGTCAGACCACTAACGCTGGTGGTTTCAATCATGTCTCCGCGCTGCGTCTGCAATTTGCATGATCTCCCCATATGGGTCTCCAGCAGACACCCTACTTTCCTCCTGCAGTTCAAAGACATGCTGTGTAAAAGATTTAGGTAGTCATAGAAAATGAAGGTTAAAAGATCTTCATGTTGGTGCAAGATATTATGTCTGTAAAAGTGTGTCAGATTAGCCATTTCAAAATCTCTCTTAGAACTACAACTATTCAATACATCCATATGTTTCTTGACTTGACCACTAGCATAAAATATTTGGTTAACAATATATCATGCAATTTATTCATGAACTAATTATTTGTTTAAGGGAGCTTATATTGAAATTTAATGAACGCATCAAATGGCTGATTACTGTTTTAATCTTTACTTTCTTATCGTGTATGTGTCATATTTTACTGGTTTATTCTCTCATCCAGTGCTTGTATAACTGAGCCATTCTTACCGGCACACATTAAGGTGTTCTCTTGGGTAGTCCGGTCTGTCTTTGTTTGTCTCATTAGACAGGCACTTTTATTTGAATAATGATGGATTGCAAAAATACTTTATGTTCAGTTTCTGCATACCAAAAAGGGCTTATTCTACGGACTCTGTACCTTTTGCGTCCCCAACAAACAATCAACAATGAAATTATTATCAGAAAGTCTCTATTTTAAAATGTGCTATTTCTGTATCTTCTCTCCTTTATTGAAAATGTAATTTAAGCCAACGCACTATTTCAAACAATTCAAATCACTCTAATGAAGAAGAGGGTGATGCATTTGGTCCATCCATTGCTTTCAATTGCTAAAATGTAGATACTATTTTTTAAATATTACATTTGCATGTTTGTCCTCTTGTTACTAAGCTGGTTTTTTGTCAAATTTGTATTTCAACTGTTGGAAATAACTATGCATTTACTGGTGTCCCCTAGGTTAAGTCAAGCCTGTTACCCTGGTAAAGAAAAAAGAAAAAAAACTAAATAATGGTACATTCCGAAAAAAACACAATTTTCATGAAGTTGCATTATCTCACTATCAAGTATGGTAGGTATATTTCTCTCATTTCAAACATAGTGTTTTTGATGTTTTGTATCTATTTGTAATGCTTGATGAAGGAGGGCAAGCATGCAAAATCAGTATTGTCACCATGTCCCATTCATTCATCCATCCAGCCATCCATCTGACCATTTTCTGTACCTGCATGTCCTTTGTAGGGTCGCGAGGAGTCAGTTCTCAGTTTGGTAACTCCAGATCACCTCAGCATGTTACTGGACTGTGGGGGGAAACTGGAGTACCTGGAGGAAACCCCACGACGACACGGGGAGAACATGCAAACTCCACACACATTTTAAGGTCATCCTAAATAATAGTTTATTTTAAATTAAATTATGATTAGTATCCATGCATAATTACATTTTAAACAATAACATGTTGACTTGAGGCTAATCTTAGTTATCAATAAGACAATTTTCTTGAAATAGCTAACCCTGTTACTGTCAACCCTGCTACATTTTGAGAGTAAGAGGGTTGACTTGCATTCGGTTGGCCTAATAAAACTGAAGCACATTCTAAACGTCTTGTTCATGTAATATCCATATTATTTCGGGAGGTTAGCATGAGAGTTTTCAAAATAACAGGTTTGCATGTAGGCAGCATGGTGGTGCAGTGGTTAGCACTGTTATCTCACTCCTCTAGGACCAGAGTTTGAGCTGCCACGGCCCCATATGTGGTTAATCTCAGGTAGGTAATTGTTAATTTGGTTATTTTAAAAGTTTAATTTCAAAGGTTGTTATCTCTGACGCTGTCAGATAATTTAAAAAGCTCCATTTTAACGCGTCTTAATTTACTGTTTTATTGTACTCAGCACTTTATTGTTTTAACTATACGTTAATTAGATCAACTAAAAGTTAAATACTCTATATTAATATACTGGGCTGGTAGTAAAGGACGGGGTCATAGTGAGCTAGTTAATTATGGGGCCAGCTCAGTGTTGTGTTTGCAAGATGTTTGCCCTTCTGGATGCTTGCGTCCAGTCGAACTTCGTCTGCGAGCGATTTAAGTTAGTGGACCGGCTGACGACCAGGTATGCCTATTTCAAATGCATCATTGATATACTTAACATAATGCGATTAACTTAGTGCTTTATTTTACATTGTGGTGTCATTGTTGAACTGATTTAGGCCTATAAATATATTTTGATAGACTTTTATTGGTGTAATTAGAATGCCATTAAGTGGAGCAGACAGGCAAAGGCTCCATTGCATCCGTACAGATGCAGATCCTGAGAGAAGGTATGAATGCCTGGAAACAGAGAAGAGGTGGATGGAAGCTGGGAAAGAAGAAACTCATATGTGAGCTGAGTGAGATGGAGCAGAGGTTAAAGAGGACAGCATGGAGGGTAGTTAGGGTAAATGCGGGGCAGAGAACAAAGCAGCATTAGGAGTGTCTGAGCAGCTGACGACACAACCAGAAAGGCCAGAACCACAGAGCAACGAAAGGCCAGAACCACAAAGAGCAGCATTCTGAAGGTTAGTTAGATGTTACAGTTAGGAAACATATGAGACTAAATAGTATCCTGTTTTATGTATGAGTTGATAATGCATATATGACAAATTCGTACTCTGACACGGTACTCTACACCCATTATCAGTATAATTATAAGTACATCTTTAGCATTGAGTATAAGCTGAATAGGTCAAAATGTTTTTTAAATATATTTAGTGTAAGTAAACATTGTCAATTGTTGCCAACCCTGTTACCATCTTAAATCTTATTTTAAAATGAAACATAATGCATAAAAGACCTTTCACCCATTACATA
The DNA here is from genome assembly GCA_026781145.1 of Hippopotamyrus pictus. Classification (NCBI taxonomy): domain Eukaryota; kingdom Metazoa; phylum Chordata; class Actinopteri; order Osteoglossiformes; family Mormyridae; genus Hippopotamyrus; species Hippopotamyrus pictus. The sequence goes on from JAODLC010000045.1 coordinate 15,442,252, forward strand.
GTGATAGAACAGCATTGTGTTTATGTTATTACGTTATATTATTGTTATTATGTAATACTGAATTATACAACTTGAGATGTCAAAGTACAATTTCCTGTCAATTTGTAGTCTTTTTTCCAAAGCTATGAAAAGGAGTAATGACTGAAGTCATTTAAAATTTCAGCTTTTCAAAACGGAAAAGTCACCAGTTTCATATAATCACCCAAAGAGTCTCTCATCCAACTATAAAAAGGTTTAAAAAATCTGTTTATGTATGATGCAGGATAACCAGCTCAACGAATTCATTACCCTGAGACCACATTATTTGGTTCAAAATGCTTCACTACAATTCTGAAAGGATACTGATTATCTTGTTTTACAGAAAATTAAAAGCGCAAATGGCTGCAGAGGCCCCTTACACAGAGCTCATGTTTTATAGAATAAACGACTGGCTCAAGTATGGAATGCAAACACATCCTTCATATTTAAGTCTCGAGTGAAAATGTATCACTTTAGTCTCTTCCCTAATTAAAAGTGCTGAGTGAAGGATTGATCCTGCCCACAGAGGTGTTTGTGAGTTAAGCAGGCTGTTGCCTCATATTTCAGTTGAGTTTCCCCAGTATCCCACATCTCTCTCTTAGTAGTATACCCTAGTTTCTTAGAAATTTTATAAATAAAAATACTTCTCCTATTTCTGTCATTTTTTTTTTCTTTGCCTCCCACCCAGGGACACCTGACGTGAGCTAACAAATCATCCGCATCACGCAGCCAGCCAAGAAGAAACAGCGTGTATAAAATGAATCCCTGATCCAGCATGGGCATGTTCTGGGACCCTCCAGCAGCTGGATCACTGGCCCATGGTCAGCCTATATAATGGATCCCTGATCCAGCATGGGCACGCTCTGGGACCCTCCAGCAGCTGGATCACTGGCCCATGGTCAGCCTATATAATGGATCCCTGATCCGGCATGGGCACGCTCTGGGACCCTCCAGCAGCTGGATCACTGGCCCATGGTCAGCCTATATAATGGATCCCTGATCCAGCATATGCATGCTCTGGGACCCTCCAGCAGCTGGATCACTGGCCCATGGTCAGCCTATATAATGGATCCCTGATCTGGTATGGGCACGCTCTGTGAACCCTTCAGCCAGTTGATCACTTGATTGTATACACCTGTGGCTATGAAAGTGATCAGAATACCTGAATTCAATGATCTGGAGGGGTGTCCCAATACTTCTGGCAATAGTGTGCATGTTAGGATGTTAAGGTATACTTACATGCTACTTATGAATGCATTATAAATACATTTTGAAGGTGCATTGAATGTCCTATGAATGCATAAAGATTGCATTATGAAGATGCAGTTAAAGTAAAGCATTACCAAATAATTTATTTGCTAATATTTTATATGCACTTATCAGTCTGATTACACTTTCCCATTTGAATTAGGTGAAGCATGGCTATTAACTCATTTAATAGCCTGATATCTTGAATCTGTAGTTTAAACAATGGAACATTTCCTTGTTATGAATCCTGTGCTGGTAGTCTTGTTGATGCCAGCAACCCATTTCAAATAAGTTGGGAAGTGGGCAACAAAAGACTGGAAAGACTGTTGTTGGCTATGTGTTGCTGGCATCAAATTCAACTTGGGCATATATTTGTCATAAAACAATAAAATTTCTCAGTTTCAACATTTGTATGCTGTCTTTGATCTATTA
>JAODLC010000045.1:15474639-15500922 GCA_026781145.1 Hippopotamyrus pictus
CACTGACTTTTTAAACCAATTTATTTAATTATTTAATTGAGCTGTTGGTGAAATTTAACAAAATCATGGAACGGCTGGGGTGCCCCAGAGGAGAGGTTTGGGAACTGAAGCGATGTTCATCTAGCCATCCAACTACAGTAGATATCAGTAACTTTTTAGAAAACAGAAGAAATTATTACTGGTTTTTATTGTGTTACTCTTAATTTGCACATGTTCTAATGTTAAATTGTGTTTTTTGTTCTAAGCCAAAGTACACTTCCTACTCAGATAAACAGCTTTAAACATTTCTTTGGACTGCCTAAGACTTTTGCACAGTACTGTACAGTATGTAACCAGCCAGGGATTACATTGTTGAAGGTATTTTGTTACAAGGTAGGGTTTTGAAGATAAGATGTGTTTTTCATGTAATTGTGAATTTAACAGTAAGAAAACAGTCTTCTACATGAACTGCTGATAAGGAAGGTTAGTTGTAGAACTAGTTAATGAAACAAACACTTCTGCAGAAAGTTTTCTGCAGAGAAATTAGCAGGTAGTGTAAACAAAATAATTAAAGAGGTTTGCAGTTTTTGGCATTCTCTCTAGCATTTTTTCGGCTTGTTAGTTGTAATAATTATTTTTACTGCAGTGTTCACAAAGGTGTTTGATTTTGATTGGTATCTGATAATATATGTACATGTTGTAATGATATTACCATTACAACTTCAACAGAAAAGGAAAGTTCCATTTTCTCCTGATTAAAGCCCTTTACTTGTGATTAAAGTTAAAAGTTCATTAAGTTTGACATGCAAACACAGGTTTAGCATTAACATGAAAGTGAAGGTAATGTTGTGGTTGTTAATTATAGCCACATGAGTGAACAGTCATTTGAAAAAAAATCTCTGCGACACTCTTATGATGGAGACTTTCACAGCTGTTTACACACCAACAAACAAATGACCCAAACCAGCTACTTTCAAGACTGTCAATGCAAATATGCAGATCTTTAATGTTAATATCATTGTTGAAATTCTATTCCAAAAGAACAGAGAAACTGATGCAATGAGATGAAAGAAGTCAGTCATTCTCTCTATTGAAACATTGCTGTGACGCTGTCTGAATCAATTGACATGCTGTACATTTGTTACAAGCCATAAGAATTACCCGACTGAGAAAAGTCACAGTAGCTTACCCATAAATTGTTTAAAAACATTGAATAATGATGTTTAGTAATGATAAAAAGTTTCATATTGAGGCCAGCAGTTAGACACATCATTAGGGTCTAAATTAGGCTTCATGATCATTAGTGATTTTGAGACGCTTTGAGGGAATATAATCATTTTAAAAAGTGGGTAATTTAAAGATGGTAAATAGTGTAAAGTCGCTTGGCATAACAAGTGCTAATGATTGAAGTCTATATATCCAGCAGCTAAATAAACAGTAGATACTTTTAAAGCACAGACAATCCCTTTGATGATGTGCCTGATCTGAGGAATTTTCAGGAAAGATGAAATACACAAAACTCATTAAGTAACATTTAACATTGATTTGACGTTAAAGATGCCTGCGTTAATTTCAGTGTGGTCTGTGTGATGTAATGAGAGGAATTAAAATACTCAGTGTGGTCAGTATATTGTAATGAGAGGCTCGTTTGTGACTGCACTCTTTTAATTGCTATGAATGCTATTAAATCCCCTCACTAAGGTACTTATATACTTGGCTGCCATAAGCAATAAAGCTGGGACAAGAGAAGGCAGAGCCTCTGTAATGTGGATGAAGCAGTTCTACTGGTCAAATACAGCAATACAACAAGATACAGCAGTCGTTTTGAGACTATTGGAAACTTTGGGTACTTAAGTCCACTGAATAGATAATATGCAAAAAAAAAAAAAAAAATGTTTTTTTCTTCTTCATATAATGATAGTCTGCTTGCATATACAGGTCAAAACCCAGTTTGTCCAAATTTCACACTCAGGTCAAAATCCAGTTGGTGCCAATTTTACGCACAGGGTCTTAACAACTTTACCCAGACCAGATGAAATGAACCATTACAAACGCCTTAGCTATGCTTATAAGGAAGCGAAAGGGATCTAACAATGTAAGGAAGAGGAAGAAAGAGCTCACGAAATGGCAGAAACAGGCATGCGATGTGTGAAAATGCACGGTGCTACAATAATAGGAAGTAATAGGGAGTGAGAAGATTTTGCTTTGAATTTTATGTAGCCTAGTAATATGGCTTCCATACAGTTTCCCACAATAGCACCCTGATCTAATAGCCAGCAGGTTTTGCTGTGAGTGTTGTGTCTTTTAACATTAATGCGGACACACGGGTTGTCAAAGGCATTAATGATTGGGCACAATGACGATAAACTGTATGCATTTTTCCATCTTGTTGATTTTATAATGCCATGTTTACGTACTTTTTTTACACTGTTGTACATGTTTATTAAAATTACTGTCGGTCACTTGGATTTGCCTCAATCAGACATCCACTCATCCATCTTGAGCCACATCCCGCGACTCTTTCTCCAGTGTAGGTCATGGTGAGTAAGGGGACAGTCCCAGTGAGTGCAGTGGACACCCCGAATGAGACTAGAACCCAGGCAAACACAAACTGCAAATACACATGAAGCTAGAGGGAGCTATTCAGAGCCATACTGCCCTCGTTCAGACAGCAGTAATGGATTAATAAAAGCGAACTGCTTCTTTAAATGTGAAGTAGTACTGATTTTCAGGAATGATTCACAGCTCTAAAGGCAGATGAAGAATAATGTGAATGAATATAGTAAAATCAGAGTAGAACAGTGTATAACAGGAAAAAAAAAACAACCCAGCAATTTGAAAGAGAAATACAAAAATGCTGACTTAAGACAGCATGGCATATAGGTATAAGGTATGCTTCACAAATTTGATGGATGAAGCCATTTTACTGAAAATTCTTTCTTCCCAGAGCTGTACTTGTCTTGGCGGTTTTAGTTATATTCTTTGTTTAAAAGTAATATAACAGAGAAGTATAATAACCTAGTTTAATCAGTATTTAAAGTCTAATAGCATGCCATGGGACAGCATGGTATTTTAGGGGTCTGTGCTGTTCTTGCCCACGTCCACGGCTGGGGGTTCAAATTCCATCCCAGCTCTGTGAATTCCACCGTTATTCCAAAACAAAGAGTCATGTGATTCGGATAGCATTAAGTCCAGGGGTCCCACTTTATCCCCTCTACAGGCTCATCAAGACCCTTTTCACACGTTATTGAAGGTGGTTGGATATAAATGGTGTTATTTTAATGGGCATAATATAATTTTTCTACAATGGCATTGATTTGGAGCTACACTACTATTTCTGACAATCAATAATGATTATGATAACAGTATTATATTCATACTGGTCAGTATCGCATGGGGACTCAGAGCCTCTCCCAGGCAGGAAACTATTCATAAATATAGTAATCAAACATCAATGGTTTCATTTCAGATAACAGCAATTCATTTTCAACTGGTTTCCACCCTTGAAATAGTCACAACTATGGCAATATCTATGCCAATATGAAGAAAAAACAAGTGTTCTTAAAAATCCACTTGGGAGAACAACAGAGGTAAAAATGACAGCTGAAATGCACAGTGGGTACCTTTTGGATTTCTCCATTCTTTGTACCAGCTGACAGTTGTGGGTGCTCTACTGCATTCGGGCTTAGTTGCCTTAGTAACAGATGGTATTTGGTGGATGTCGTTGACGCTTGGACTGAGGAAAGGAGGACGTCAAAACAAAGCCATAAGAGAAATGTTTTTTCCTGAGCACACTTTAAGTTCTCTGACAAAAAGGGAGAAATATGCATGTGTGCGGAATAACTGGCAATGCTATACAGTACTGCACCTCCATAATGCCTTAATATTACATTTGTAGAGCATTTAATGCATTCATAATGCATTCAAAGAATATTGATAAGCAGCATGTAAGTATGCCTTAATATTAATAACAAACATTATACAACTATAATCCATCCATCCATTTTCTGTGACTTCTTGTCCTATTCAGGTTCACGGGGGGTCCGTAGCCTATGGGCACAAGGCACCAACTAGGGGTACACCAGTGTCATAGTCATTACCAGTGTGATTGCGCTCCACGGTATTGACCATACCGTTAACACCACAATAAGTGAAGCACCTAATTATAAAAAATAAAGCATTTTATTTTCTTCAGAGCTTCAGTTGTAATCTGAATACTTGTCCTTATATAGTCTGTATGTAACCGGTTTATTTGCATTGGGTGAATTTTCTATGAAACACTCTTATTTGGGGTGGTGAGTTGCTTTGTTACTCCGAGAATTATAAAACAAATATGAGAAAACATTACTGATGTCACCTTTTTTATCTTTTCAATACCAGACCATCTATACCCAACTGCAATAGCAATTATAGTGTACTTAATATATTAATTTTTTTTTTATTTATTTACTAAACCGGACAGGACATGCCCAAAACTGCAAAATTAATACCGTGATATAATACCGTCAGCGTAATTAAAGTGAAAAATACAGTGAAAATAATTTTAGGTCAAATCGGCCACCACTAGCGCCAACCCGTCAAAGGACACATTCACATCATTCACACCTACGGACAGTTTGGCAACTCCAATTCACTTTACATGTATCATGTTTCTGAACTTTGGGGGGGAAACCAGAGTACCCAAAGGAAACCCCACAACAACACAGGGAGAACATGCAAACTCCACACACATGGAGCCACAAACCCTGGTTCCAGAGACGTGAGGCAACAGTGCTGACCACCATACCACTGTGCAGCCCCTCATACAATTATAACATAATGTATAATAAATCTGTACAGATATGTTTACTTACACGCTGCTTATGAATGATGTGAATGCCTAACAAATGCATTATGAAGGTGCACTGAATGTTCTACAAATGCATAATGAATGCTTTATTGTAGTTATTGTAAAGCATTATCGAATAATTTATTTACAGGAATTTTTACATGCACTTATCAATCTGATGACACTCCCCCGTTGGTTTGTTTCAAGCATTAGGAGAAGCATGACTATTAACACATTTAATAATCTGATACATTAACTCTGTTGAATAAACAATTGAACGCTTTATTGTTCTGCAACTGGCACACTGGACAAATCTATAGGAAACAGAAAACACGGGGATAAAAAGTAACATATGCACCAGTCTCAAAGCACGACAGAACAGACATATCTCTGGGACTCAGTTGACGGGTTATGAATAATGTGGCAACTTTGACATTACCGGCTGACGGAAGGCCAGCATTGAGTATAGCCAGCTAATGCTGTGCCTGAATAAGGAAACATCCATAAAACTTTCTGGATGCCCATGACAGCAGCCAAAGTCCAGTATTGAAATGCGGAACGGTGACAGCCGAGTCCAACGTGCTGCAACTGATACGTGACACTCACTGAGGAATGAGGAATTCCTCCCTGGCAGATAAAGAACATTAACACTGGGTCAAACCCATACAAGGTGCATCACTGATCATGGTACAGTTAGTAATCATGATGATCCCATTCGGTAATTGCAGCAATCAGTTTATTTGCAGATTTAGCCCGTGGTGTGCGGTCTCTGACTCAGGGTAAGTCTGCAGCAGCCAATTAATTTGCCCTTAATAATTTAAATCCCTCTAGGTTAGTGATGAATGGCAAAGTTTTTATTTTTGCATAATAAATTGTGCTGTGTATGGCTGGAAATTCTATGATATGTTAATTCATACAAAATTCTATTACTTATGAAAAAGAGAATGCATATTGAATTTCAGACAACAATATATAGATGCACATCAAGTGAAAAAGGAATACCAAAATTACAAAAAAAATCATCCTCAATTCACATACCAACACAATCCTACATATATTGTATGTTCATTATTATATATTCATTTCTTGATACCCCTATACAATATATAGCTCTACCTCTACAATAAACAGAACATAGACACATATTAGAATAAGGTATAACTTATTAATCTCAGGTCATTGAAGCACACATACAAACACACTAAACAGTAATTATTTAAAGAAACCTTTGAATTTTATGATGATTCGGTATTAACTGCTTACTTAATCATATGTGCTGTCATGTCACTTGCATATCCAGCTGAGCAAATTATAGAAGACAAACAAATTGCAAGGGAAACTCATGCAGAAGACAAACCTGTATTGCCGTATCAACTGAAGGGCTAAACTGTAGCAAACCAGCACTATTCCCTTTGTACTAAATGTTTCACATTATTCTTTTAAAGTGTAGCCTAGCAATGGCTTTTCAGAAACTGCACTGAAATCTAAGCTTTAATCAACTGCATGTAATATTTACTGCCCCCGGCTGTCAGTTGTCTGTTGCTTGTTCTTTTTATTGATAACTTCCTTTAAATATCGAGTCAGGTCTCCTTCAAAAACTGCAAATTGCTGTTATAAGAAAAAACAACCCGCAGAGAAAGAAAATAAATCTATGATCTAATTCACCGTGTGGCTGATTGGCACTGACAGCGGCCAAACCCCTTATGTCTAGGTCAGTATTTCAATATCATACTTGTTAACCCTAGTTAAAGCCTCTGTTCAATTTTACAGTAGCAGGAATTGTCTTGATCCACTCAACTACTTCCTGCTACATGATCAACAATTTCCTGTATTTCTAAGAAATAACGGATTTAAAGTCGGAGGGCAGGTTAATTTGCTCCAATTTGCAACCTTGAAACTGGTCAGTAGCAATCCGAATTTTCAACAAATCTGTCGTTGTTTCCCCCTTTATAAATATGCTTTGGCATTTTTTTGGCTCGGTATGGACACAGTAGAAGCAGCCATCATAAGTCACTGCTTTTAACAAACCCCTTTTATATAATGACTTTGATCACCCGAACGAGCTTTCAGGCCCTCAATAGTGAATCCTCAAAGACAATATCATAGTATTACATATTACTAAATTACATTTTGTGGGAATCTGTCCTAACCATGACATATGCAAGACGTTATCCATATTTAGTTACGGTTTAATACATTTCCGATAAAAGTTCCAAAAGAATGATTTTTATCCTGGAAAAATAACAAGACTAGGTTTTCTCTTATCTTATCTTAGTGCTGACTGAACAAATCACCAGTATGGATCTTCATAAATTGTCACTGCCACCAGCGGATGCAAAACACAAACATTCCCCAGAAACTCCTAAAGAAACATTGATCAGAAGTGATAAACTGAACCCATTAAAAACCACAGTGAGCTTCCAGCACAAACTGATGCAAGACAGCGAGTTATCAAGATCTTAACAGTCAGATTTAAGCCTTAGCTACAGACCTCATGTTACAGAGCAGTAAAAGCTATGGAACAAGAAATCCCAGGTAGCTTTTAGCCTAATCCTTAAGCTTGTTGTCGGCCTGGCACTTCTAAAACACAGCCCATTTCATAAGTGGTATTTCCACTGTTTTGCAGTACTCCTTTGGTGAAAGATTTTAGTTTTGACAGTTGTTAAGAGGCTACAGTGGGCATAGTACAAATTCACATCCTTAGAATGCGGATAAGATGGTTGACATACCGGCAGCTACCACTGCCAGTATCACTGGTGTTCATTATAGTTAATGACGGCAGACACAGAGGGGAGTGATCAAAAATAGACAGAAAAATCCACACACTGACTCAGGTGCTCAATGAAAGCGGCATGTCTATAATGCTTGCCCACAGTCATAGAATGAATATTTAACAAGAAAGTACATGAAACATTAACAACAAATGATATACTAATGAGCTAAAACAATGACAGAAGCTTCTGTTCGATGATCATGGATCTATGCCATTTGACATTTGCGATACTTAAAACTTGTTGCAGGCAATTAAAAGTGAAATAATTGAGAATGGTGATCTCACAGGCACTCGATTGTATGGCCTTTGCCATCAGAGCTGGGGGGGTGTGGATGCTCATCACGTAAGGACAGAATCGATTCTCTTCGCACTGTATTAATTAGCAATGGAGAGACCAGTAAAACAGTCACAGAGTTCACTCCTTTCCGCCTTCCCATCTTGCACAAAGTGTTAAGCTCAGATTTCTGTCACGGTGCTATGAAAGCATAATTTAACCCTGCATAAGTCAAGATTAATGCGTGTGGGCAGAGAAATATTACCGTGCTCTTCAGTGCGAGTCGCAAAATCATTGGGCGTGAGAGTCTACGCATCAAACGCACCCGATTCTTACTGAGAATTTCAGCAAAATGCTTGCCGGGAAACAACAGCGAAGAGACGAAATAAGCATAATCTATTTATGGCAGGGTGGCATGAAGACAGAGCGGTGGCAAAAAATTAGATCAGAGTAGCTTGATGTTATTGAGCCTCTGGTTCCATTCACCTAAAAACACTTGAGAGGCATTCTGCAGCCCTCAGAGTAAAAAGCAAAATAACTCTCCTGGCATCCTGATTCATAGCACACTGCTGCCATCTTCTGCAACACATGTCTGGCTAATAACTGCATGGTCGCAATCCTTGGCGCAGTGATTGCTGGAGTGGCCCTTTTACTACAGTATGAAGGAAAGCACCCCACGATAACTTTCTCCTCTACTGTGGTGTGAAATAGAATAGTTCCAAATAGAATCATCATGCAGAGGTTTTCTGATCTGCATTTTATATGCCATGTATAGAGAGAGGGAGGGGCTGTGCAAGAATAAGCGATAAAAGGATTAAGCTTTTGACAAATGGTGCTGATGTAAAAGGAAATCTAGCCTCGTCTCACGGGAAATGGGAACACAGAGAGGTCAGACAGAAGGCTTTCCACGACGTCTCCTCCTCAGGCCAAATCACTCCATCACATCCCGTTGAGAAGCACAACACCGTAGCCGGTCCTTTTCACGCCACACCATACCCGCTGATAGGAATTTAAATGCAGAGGGGGTCATGCGAGGGGGAATTAAACTGAAACGTGATACTAACTCAGTGTGGGAACTCTGATGTAATATCAGCTACCGGAATACACTTGATTTTCATCCAAGATTTTCGTAAATAATAAAATAAGCATTCTTGTGGTCTATTTCCCGGCAGGCTCCTGTAATTCATATTAAACTCTTCACCATCAAATACACTGCTCTTTCTCTCTTTAATGCACGGAAGATTCATGGGAAATTGAATATTGGAAACCTAAAACGGATCTTATTTTTAAGTAACTTTCATAATATGCCAACATCTATAATTATTTTCTTCAATAAAGCAGTTTTTAGCTACTTCACTGATATGATAAAGATCAACGTAAGTTATTTCCCATGTCAAAGTCTATATATAACATTTCACTTCCCTAACCAGTGAGCAGTGCTTTGGGAATCCTAAACTATATTGGGGAGAACAGGAATAGAAAACACTGTCAGATTAAGGGAGTACTTGCTGTTTGTGGTATTGACCTGAAAATGCATATACAGTACTGTAATTCTGAAGTGAGGTTATGTGAGCAGAAGAAGAAGACCCTCTTTATACAGCTTGTAAGTACACCCTAGGGCCTTTTGACAGAAAAGGGGGGCCTGTTACTATAAAACACACACAGGCACGCACACACACAGGTTTGCAATTATATCTTTGTGGGGACCCTCCATTCATTTCTATGAGGAAAACTCTAATCCCAACATGACGACCTTAACCCCTACCCAGCCCTAACCGTAACCATAAGCAACCAAACAAAATAGACTTTTGGCATTTTTAGTTTTTTGATTGCATTCACAGACCTTTCTGGCAACCTGAAAAGTGGTCCCCACAATGTAAAAATAACAGGTTTTTATTACGTTGTGGGACACACACACACACGTACTGTACGCACAAAAGCACCACCACCTCAATATTGCAACAATATTCCCTCCTCTCATTCTTGTCACATAAAGCTTATACAGACTCCTGTGATCACACCTTCTAGAATTAACTGTTTTGCTGCAAAGAAATTCTTCATTATACAAGTAATATTCTTCCTAACATTGCCAAAAAGTTAATTTAAATGTCTACAAATGCCAAAAATAAAAAATAAGTCCATTTTTAGATTACAGTTCCTAAAACAGATTATGTCCATGGAGACTTTAATCAAGTAAGATGCAGTTTCTGGGGATTATATTAAGAAACTAATTAGAATAATCAGGTGAACTAATTGACTCACCTACGTAACGTAAGGCAATGTATTTTCTGAGGCCTTTTGTTCAACTGTGCATTTCAGAAAGGTTTTCCCCTCAGGTCAGACAAGCTCTCAGCACGGCACTATCTACAGCATATGGAGTACAAACCCCAACGAAACTGATCCAAACTAATTATGCATTTTCTGCTCAATTAATATCGTTGAGACGCCCGCAGTATTACATAGCTCCTGCAGCTTGATTAATACCAGGCTATTACATCTCGGCACACAAGGAAGTGTCAAGAAACTTTCTTCTACAAAGTTCAATTCTTCCTCACGTCGTTATTTTTCAATTGAACGGCAGCTTATCTGTGAGGGCTAGGAACGCCAAGGATGAAAGTCACTAAAATCCCTGCCGCCTGTTTTCCACCAGGCCGAAGCTGCACATGTAAACAGTGTGGAATCAAAATGAATGGATGAGCAACAGCCTGCAATGGTCACTTCAAGATGTCAATATAAACCATATTGATTTGGTTACTCTTTATTGGCCTTATTGTTGGTACATAAAAAGTTTTTGCATATTTGAATTTATTCCTTGTACAACAATTAATTTCGAATTTGTTTAATACTGAGTTTTTTGGCGTTTGTTGTTCTATTTGCTGCTGAAATGCCTGAATTTACCCTCCAAGCACCAACAAAGGATGTCTGTTCATACATATCTAAACCGAAATGCTTCATACAGTAGATGCCAGGTGATTACATTGAGTATGTAATGGGAGCACAGTAATGAAAGTTTTCAAATGCGTCTGAGGTGCAAATTCAAAATGCCATAGAACCTTAATTGCCTACTTTTGGACCACAATGAAAGCATTTAATGCGATTCAAACATGGTACAATTAATATAATAGCATATCTTCAAAACATGAAATAAAATTAGAATTGGGTGCAGTGTAGATTGGGTGGCAGTCGAAGGCGGGCCTTGGTGGACCGATCGCCAGCTACCAAAATGGGCTTTAAGAACATGGAATGTAACCTCTCTGGAGGGAAAGGAGCCCAAGCTGGTGCGGGAGGGGGAGATACCAACAAGATACAGTCGGGCTCACCTCAACGCACGGCTCGGAATCCAGAACCAAACTCCTAGACAGGGGCTGGACTCTATTCCACTCTGGAGTTGCCCTTGGTGAGAGGCACTGGGCAGGGGTGGGCCTATTTATAGCGGCCTGGTTTGGTGCCAGTGCGTGGGAGTTTACCCCGGTGGATAAGAGGGTCACCTCCCTTCAGCTTCATGCTGCTTGTGCGTACGTGTCGAACACCAGTTTGGAGTATCCGGCCTTCTTGGAGACCTTGGACGGGGACTTTAACGCTCGCATGGGTAATGACAGTGAGACCTGGAATACAGGAATGGACTGCCTGATCGTAATCTGGGCAATGATCAGTTATTGGATGTCTGTGCTAATTACAGTCTGTCCATAACGAACACCATGTTCGAACATAAGGGTGTTCAATAGTGCACCTGGCACCAGAGCACCCCAGGTCGCAATTTGATGATGGATTTTATAGTTGTATCGTCAGATCTGCGTCCGTATGTTTAGGACACTCGGGTGAATAGAGGAGCTGAGCTGTTAACTGATCACCACCTGGTGGTGAATTGGATCCGATGTTGGGGGAAGATGCCGGATAGACCTGGTAGATCCAAGCGCATAGTGAAGATGTGCTTGGAGCATCTAGCAGAGGCCCTGGTCCAGAACTCTTCTCTCCCGAGGAGTCAGGGGACATACTGTAGAGAGTTTGGATGGGCCATGTTCTGGGACTCCTTTGCTGAGGCGGCGTTATGGAACTGGGGCTATAAGGTTGTATGTTCCTACCCTCACATATGGTCATGAGATCTGGGTAGTAACAATTAATGAGATTCAAACATCCAAAATGAGTTTCCTCTGCAGGTTGGATGGGCTCAGCATTGGATGAGGAGCTCAAAGTAGAGCCTCTGTTCCTCTACATCGAAAGGATGCCTCCTGGACGGCTGCCTGTGGAGGTGTTTCAGGTATGTCTAACCGGGAGGAGGCCCTAGGGCATGCTGGGGAGATTGTATCTCTAGGCCGGCCTGGGAACGCCTTGGTATTCCCCTGGTGGAGCTGGAGGAGGTGGCTGAGGAGAGGGAGGTCAGGGTATCCCTGCTTAGACTGCTGCTCCTGCAACCAAACCCTGAGTAAGTGCCAGAAAATGGACGGACGGATGGATGGATGGATGAATTTATTGATTGAATAAATACCACCTACAATACTGGATAAATGGTTAAAATGGATGGGTAAACTGAAATGTAACATTTCGTGGAGGTGCATTTAAACTTAAAGTTAAATGCATTTTTACCTTACGAAGACTGGCACCCTTTCACTCAACTTATTACATAATACAAGTCAATTTTCCATCACCGTGTGTCTATCAGCTATATTGTGAACTTTTACAAAAACTTACACCAACAAAGCTTATCTATTTAATTAAAAGTGCATTGTATAATGATACATTTGTGTACACATTGCAATTGTTGCCTAATAGAAATCCCATTTATTTGTTGTAAAAAAGAAAAAAAAGACATAACTCATTAATGAAATAGGGGAACAATTGTGTGTAACGACTTAATGGAAGTAAGACTCAAAATCTCAATAGACAACAACACCAAATTAATACAATATTTCTGATTAGTTACAAAATTCTGTACATTATTTCATCAACTCAGTTTAAACTGCTGTATATAAAATAAGTAAAAAATAAGCTTAACATGCATTTTAGGGAGTTTTAAATGCATTTTGGCTCACAGCCCTCTTATCAATCACTACACAATAGAAAAGCCTGTTTCAGCATGATTAAAAATGAAATTTTCCCAGATCTCTCACTGCCATGCACTTGGGCATTATTTTTAATGAGCACTATTTTCTCTGCATTAAGTGCCAAAATTCCCTAAAATTTCATAAAATGTTCACCTGCCAGGAAAAAGCTTTAAGAAAATACAGGCAAATCTCACTGACACCTGTCAAGGAAGGAAAATAAATAAATGTCACACACACACACACACACACACAATATATACATAGACACATTTTATATACATACATACACACATATACACATACATACATACACATATACACACATATACACATAGATATACATACACATAGATATCTATCTATCTATCTATCTATCTATCTATCTATCTATCTATCTATCTCTCACACACACACACAAGTTGGTCTTCCTATCTAAATGGGAACCATCCATTCATTTCTATGGGAAAAACCATAATCCCAATCACGACACCCTTAACCCCTACCCATCCCTAACCTTAACCCTAGGTAACCAACCCAAATACAAGACTTTTGGCATTTTTACTTTTTTGATTGCATTCACAGATTTTTATAAATCTTAGGTTATCCAAATGGGGACCTCAAAAGATGTCCCCAAAAGTAGGGAAATTTCCAGTTTTACTACACTTTGGGGACAATTTGGTCCTCAAATGTGATCTATGCAAACCCACACACACACACACACACACAGGAAGCTGTAGGTTGATGGTATGACTTGGCAGGTACGCCTTATACCTTGTTTAATAATCATGACTTTTCTTAGGCAGTAACATCTACAAGATACATGACCACATCCTCAGGGTTCAGTGCCAGGATCTACCATGATAAGCGATACCCCAAGGGCATGAAAGACTGCATCGACAGTGCGTCGCAATTCACAGCGCTGTCTCAATAAAAAAAAAAAATGCCAATATTGTTCATGCAAAGTCCCAGAGAATTGCAATTTAATTTAAAATAATGGCAAACTGACAACTCTTTCCAAAGCGCAGTGAAATGACTGCAGCCTGCAGACAGACATTTCATAAATGAGTCTAGTTCACAGGTGACATTCAGACCTCACCTCTGTGGATCCCTAAAGAATCAGCCAAAACGAATTCCATCGCCAAAGCTTTCACACAGTCCTTTAAAGGGAAGAAAATTTTAATGGTTAAGTTATTCTTTAACAATATGGTCGGGGGAGAGAGAGAGAGAGAGAGAGAGAGAGAGAGAGAGAGAAATAAAACATTCTATAAATATAGGCTACTTACGTTAATTGTTTTATGACAGCAGTGCTCAGTATTTAAGGTCTTACCTTCTCAGATTAGTCTGCTGCAACTGAATTTATATAAAAGTAGGTCATAGTACACAGCACAGCCTGCGAGAACGTGTCAGTATTGCTTTATTTTTTTCAGTCTTTTCTACTTTTTTTCTTACAGGAAATATTCAGAAGGACACAAGCAAATATGCTTTCTATATTCCAGATAAGTCGAATCTCTTGAACATAAATTTTAACAAGAAACCCAAATCCACAGCAGACTTTCAAAAGCAATTTGTGCAATCTGTAAGTATGTGTCGGACGCCCCTCGCCTGCAGTCGTCTGCAGTCCGCAGAAAGTACTAGAAGTTAAAAAGCAAATAGGGAGATTAGAATATACTTTAAGATAAGCAGGTTTGCATTTAACTGTTTAAAATAAATTGAGACATTTTAGAAGGATATTTTATATACATATTCTAGGTTAATATTCAGTAGTAATGACAATTCTTTTGGGAACATAAGCTGTACACAAATTTGAGTGTGTTACAGAGGAGTAAAGACTAAATTTATGGGGATGATATTTAATTTTTGGAAGTTTGAGACATTAAATATTTCAATAACGATAGCAGAAAAAAGAAATCATAATCAGCATTTATTTATTTTCCTGAAAAACATGACAATTACACAAAATCAATATGGTACCTACAATTTATACTCAATATTTTCCATCATAAAATATTTCCAGAACCGTACGTAATGTTTGTTTCGAAAGGGCTAAGGAAATGTTCCACAACTTTCTACAATGTAAAAAGCGCAGCATGCAGAGGGATAATAAAGTCACTGAAAAGACCAGAAGAGAATAATTAAGAAATGGAAAGTTTAAATGCTCAAAAGTCATTTAAACTTTTGCAATAAGATTGACTGAGAATGTGGGTTATAAAAATAAAAAAGACAAATTATAAAAATAAAAAGTAAAGTCTTGTGCACTAAACCCATTCCACTGTTAACAGTTTAAGAACAAACACCTTTTGTCAACATACCTGTGCTCAGAATATTGGGGTAGTGTTGTTATGCTACTTCTCTGGTTTTGTATGGCACAAGCGCACCAATTCAAATACACTGCTTAAAAGATCTGGAAGTATTAAAAAGGTGACATTACGACTGTAAAAAAAAAAAAGGATGCCCTAAAAAGAGATTCATCATCATGCGATTTTAAATGCAAGAACACACACAACATAAACATGACCTAACACTGGAAAGTTGGCATGAAAAGGAAAGGTGCACATCAAATAACATTCAGCCTAGTGATCGGTGACAGCCCATCATGGATTATAATCCCAGTGAAGGTGAGTATGGAAAGCATCACGGCTTACAAACATTCAAGCAAGCAAATGATGAAGCACACCAACATGTACACTGAAAGCGGGTCCGCAGTCAAATTGTACATAACTATTCTTACACATTTCAGCACAATCTCTAAAAATATAATTTCACATTTTGGCAAGTATGAAGCAGCACAGACATTTTCCTAAGCTCATACTAAAGGGAGTATGATTTAAGGGACAGATGAAAAGCTGGTGACTTGCACACTACCAGGGAAAGGCAGATGAATGTTTTAAATTAAATGCAGGGCACAAAATAATCAACATACAAGGTCAAAATACATGGTCTCATAGTAAGTCCTAGAAAACTTGAAATAGATGTTAACAGATTAAAACAAGGAAGTCTGTGCAGGATACATATAAAACGTGAACAAAGTATGTAAAAAAAACAAAACACCTTTTCCATACAATTCTTTAAAAGAAGGAAAAAAAAAAATTTCATTACAACTCTTCTGCAGTTCTTTGGCCTGGCTGTTATCACCATGACACTAAACCGTCAGACTCTGGACAGGTAATTAATAAGGAAGGCCGCCTCTGTTGTGCAGCCAAAAGTTAATTTCCAAATCTCAGACTGCGGGAACAAATTGTAACCAGAGAGAGAAGGGAGAGCTGCTGTACTATTTTTACCCTGATTTTGGATTTCAGCTCGACTCATAGAGGTGGCTTTGAAGACAATATCCACTCTGACGGAGGAGTCCTTGTCTCCCACGAGCACACAGCGGATGTCTGAAAGTTTACGTAGGGTGAGCCCCTCAAAGTGAGCTCGTCTGGATACCATGGTGATGGAGCGTGGGGCTGGGTGGAAAACGCCATCTTCCTGCACCAGGCCCAGATGGCTCTCCATGAGCAGGAACTGTGATAAGGCATCCGGCCTTGGGGGATGGTTCACCTCGGCCTTCACGCTTGTGTACAAGAGGAGCTGCATGTCTGCCAGAGAAGGCTTCTCCTCCATATTTCCATGGAGGAGGTACACCAGGTCAGCCAAGACCCTTTTGAACTGCGAGCTGAGCCGTAATCCACCATCCAGAACGCAGTCAGGCGTGTAGGAACTCCAATCCAGGGAAAGTTGTGCAAGATCCTGCTGGAGGAGGGGGTGGTCCCAGTGGTCTCCCTCAGCTCCTGTCTGAGACAGCACCTTCAGCAGGGTCTGGCAAAGGTTCTGAGTGAGCTGCTTGCTATGTGTGTAGATGGTCAAGATGGTGTCCTCAGTGAAACCCTGCAACCTGACATGCTGTCCAGCAAAGCCCACATGGATTTCTTTGACTTGCAGAAATGGGAATTCATGAAACACAGCTAAAGCACCCTCATCTCCTGCATGGTCTCGGTCGACAAGCACGTGGATCATGGATTCAAATAAAAGCACACAACCAGGCTGCGGGACAGGCTGCTGGGAATTAGCAACACGGAGCCAGTATATGCCCAGAAGTAACTCGCTAACACACTTGATGTCTGGAATCAGATGCTGAAAGCGAGCTAGCACATCTTTTGGAGACAAAGACTGAAGCTCCTGGAGACATAGAGGAAAATCCACCAGCTTCTGGCAAAACACTTGAAGATCTTGACTAATTTCCACAGTGTTGCCTGGTGACCATGCAGTACTAGGAAGTGGTACAGCATTGCGTTCACCAATATACTTCAAATCTCCAAGGGATTCTGAGACTTGAGCAGTCTCCCCAAGATCAGATTTCATGGTCACTTTGAGATTAATACGGTGGTTAACTGGCAGATCTTTGACTAACGTACATATCTGTTTGTACCAGCTGTCTTCCTGCGGATAATTGCGTTCTATGATCCGACGAATTGCCCTTTCAGTGTTCTGCAGGTGACTACTGGCACCTTTGTACAACCAGGACAGCTTTCCTGCTAGCTTGTAGCCTAAGCTATTGCGGTGGTCCTCTCCCAGATCCTGGCACTCTAGGTTATCTTCCGAGACTTCTTCCTGTCCCTCCCCCACAAGGCTCTCCATGGACACTTCAGAGGTGCCAGTGTCACCAGACGGATCATGAGCGATGTCCAATAACGGGAAGTTTGGCAGGCATTGTATGGCAAATTTAGCATTTTCCTGGATCCCTGCCTTGTTGACATCTCTTCCATCTGCCTCCAGAGAAGCAGAAAGGCAGACTGGAGCAGTCTCTAACAGGGGCTTTCCAAGTTCAAGATGGGAAATGTCACCATCCGTGTTGTGGGCAAGCAGATCTGAAGCCTCCCTGCGTGGTCCCTCATTTCCGCAAGATTGGCCAGTACCACTTCCATCAAGTCTCGAGACAGCCTCGCTGTGGCTGGAGTGGTCTGTGGGCCCGTCCCCTCCCTGATCCGAGCTCTCCCGCCAGCCCTGTCCTTCCACCGGTGACACGGCCAGCATTTCAAGCTCACTTGATTTATGAGGTGACACATCTTGTTCTTTTTCTGTCTTGACCGTTGTCAGAGTCGCTCCTTCCTGTGGAAGGTGACCCTCATGTGCACGATTAGCATAGCCAGGCTCTACTGGCGGGGATGGCTCATTAACGCAGCATGTTCCCTCTTGTCCTCGAGAGCTTTTTTCACCATCCAAGACAGCAGCTGCCTTAAGTATGGGGATATACAGAAAACTTGGCTGCAGCACAGTCATGGCATTTATCTGTGTTGAAGAGAGACATTATTTTAATGAAGGATTATTTATGCTTATTTTGTGTCACTAGGAAGCCAGTTGCATAAAAAGCCAACCAAAAAAAGAACACTGCTCTTTGCAATCTAACTCTTTCCATATTATTATTGCAAATATCCTTGCATGTGCTTTGTTCAGCCCTGACAGCAACATTCACCATTATCATTCATATACACAAAACAGTTTTCACTTTAGTCCTTATAAGCCAGTTTTACGTGATATTGAATATAACTTACAGGGCTTAAAAACACATAGCGCTTTAACAATATGAATAACTAGTAATTTTCCCTATATGAATCCTATAGTCTTTTAAGACTACAGGCATAGCACATTCAATTATTAGAGAGAAACCATTAAAAAAAAAAAAAAAAGTTCAGCTGAATGTCTCAAATCTTGCTGAAAAGTTATCATCGAAGTTCTCATTCAGTAAACTTTAGCCACCAACAACAAGATCTGTACAGTATGTGACCACATACCTTGCAGTTCACAGTGATCCCATCAGTTTTGTTTGGAGATACAGGCTTCTGTAAGGCAGAGTAACACTGTTCATCTGGCTGAAGAAGAAAAAAAAAAAAAAACACAACAACACACACACACACACACACACACACTTTTGCCCACCCCCCCAGTTCATAATAAATGGGGGTCTGACTGTGCCAGCGAGGTCAAATAAGTCCTCACTGCTTAGGTGAAAGTCAGGGCTGATATTTCATGAGATTCGTACATTAAGCAACAGTTATTCTGAGAAAGGTGTGCTGCTATAATGATAGAGGAGCCTAAGAGTATATCCCGGACTTTTATGTCCTCACAGCAAATTAAGGATGAAGAAAAAACAGAGTCACATTCATTCCCATCATCTGTCAGGCAATGTGGCATAGTGTCACTGGCAGGGCTGGGAGGAAAAGCCCTAAAATATCACCACAATATTTTCACTGATATTCATGATATCAGTATTTATCATGACATTCTAAAACTCATATACTGAAAACTGTAAAATATGGTAAAGGTGGTTTTGATTTTTTTTTTTTGCCTATGATGGTCAAATTGTTTCACTAATAGTTATGGAGGATGTGACAGGTAAAATGATCAATTACGCCAACAACAGATTCCTACCTTGATGGAATTTGTGTTAAAACAGTGCATTATAACTTAATTATGCAAGAAAACAAGTGTTTAGGCTATATCACGATACAATATTCAAAGTGATGGCAATACGAATGTTCATAATCACGATACATTATTTTACTTAGCATATTGCCCAGCCCTAGTCACAGACTGACCATTTGTCCTCTTATAAGTGGAAGGCAGTCTGAAAAACAAAAGCCTGTCAACTGAATATAGCCATAACAAAGCAAAAAATTTTGACAGGTATAGGGAGCAGCAGTACTGGAATTCTGGGCTGCTTTTATGCTTAAAAACCTGTCATGAGGATCTGTAGTGACACGAGGTGTAGTCTTCACTTTGATCAAAAGCATCATTCTCTTATCAAAACAGGAAGTACTCTGGGGCTGGAGAAATGTTTCTACTCGGTGCCCCGTCTGGATCGATTTGCTTTATTGCTAAACACCAGTACTGATTCAAAGCTTGATTATGTTTTACCAAAATAGTTATAAATATTGCATCTGTGGATCTATATTAATAAAATAAATTTTGTTTACCGCTTGGGACTCGGATGATAAGTGGAGATCAGTGTTATCATCCAAATTGCTTTCATTCAGCTTCTGCAACCTTCGTTGCACCTCTTCCTCGATGTACACCGTTATTCTGGTCCAGGGATGAAAGTATTTCAATAAACCATTTTGAGGCAACAAAAAAGTGGCATGTGTCATTTTGTAAGAGTTTGTTCAATTTCTCTCTGCATGAGACCAAAGCAATCAAATATTCATTCATATATTTAGCAGATACTTTTATCCAAAGCAACGTACAGATGAGAATACAGGTCATCCAGTCCCTGGAGCAACTAGGAGTTAAGGGCCTTTAAGCGGTGAATCACTCAGACGATCCAGGGACTTGAGCCGGTGACCTTCTGATCATAGGCACAGCATCCAAATCCACCAAACCACACACGCCTCCAAATTTATATTCAAATCCATACTCATAGACCCCTTTGTTTTGTAAAGCAATTTTAATTAATTGGTAAGCCAATAAATGCGCTTGCAAGAAAATAGACAAAACCGCTCATGTTTAAAAATAAATACGTATTATGAATACCAAACAGCTAAACTGTGGATACATTAAAAGATGCTCAACTAGGTGAGAAATTGAGAATAATGTAAGGATTTATGGAAATAAAAAAAAAAAAGTTATTGTTCACAACTGAAAGTTCACCTGAGAAGAGCACAATCAATTAAACCTTTCCGTATAAGACCACAAGAAGGTATTTTTCTTTTATTTAACCAATGAGAAGAGCAGTTACCATTCAGATTCCATCCTAAGTTTTTGAGGTTACAACAAATAAATGAATAACCTGGAAGTGTAGCTCATGTCTTAAGTTAATATATGTGGCTACAAACCAATTAATTTAAATTAATTGGTTTTGTGTCAATTAAAATCATAGGAAATTTTCAAGGCATTCTAGCTTCGAATACTGAGTTATGCTCAAATCTGTTGTCAATAAGTTATTAATACTAAAATAACTACTGCCACCACTGTAGTAATTCTCTACAGATAAACACACACATCATCAGATTCTGGGCTCACCTATCTTGATCTTGTTCCAGAACTCTCCACCCAACGTTGTGGTTCTCTTGCATCTCTGGGAGATTTCGGGTGAGGCAAAGTGCTGCAAGAATCCTCATCCGTTCCAGAATCTCCAACTCTATTATGGAACCCCGCTGTAGGTCTGGGCTTCCATGTTTCAGCTTGGACCCACCTGGATTCATAACCTCTCTCCCACCATGCTTCTCCACTGCTAAAGTAGGAAGGTGGTATACATCAACCTGCTGGCTCTCTTGTTTTTGAAGATGATTCCTTTCCAGCAATGCATCATGGTCTTCTCGCTTTGGTGTTTCATCATCGGAAAACAGCAGCTCTTGTGCTTTCTGCTTGCTACACAGGCAACTGTCTGAGCTCTGCTCCTGCCTCAGCAACTCATTTGGCAAAATGGCCGGCTTCTCTACTGGCATCACTTGGAAATCCATCCTCATGCCCTGTATGTCCTTGTGGTCTTCATGTCCATCAAGATGTTCCTCACTTGTACTGAGCAACATCTTCCAGATCTCCTCTAAGGTTATCTTCTTCCCTTCCTTCCAGTGCATGTTGTACTTCTTTAGGAGACACAGGAGGAATTGCTTCTCATGTAGTCGTTCTTCTCGATAGACTTGCTCAAGCTCTACCTTGCACCCTTGCTCGTGGAGCTGCTTTTTCTCCATCTTCATTTCCACAGCCTCTTTGTCCCAAACCACCTTTAACTGCTTTAACTCTTGGAAGATCTCCATCTTCAGTTGGGTCACCAGCAAGAGTTCCTGCTTCTCTTCTACAAGAGTTTTGAGCTCTCCCTCCAGAAGCTCATCAAAGCAGTCTATCTCAGCCTGCAGGAAGCAAAGTTGATTCTCAATTGCCTGGCAGCAACACTTCAAGGCCTCTTCCTTCTGTTGGTTGCGGAGATGGAACTGTTCTGATATTTCGTGCAGAGCCTTTATGTCCTGTTGGATGTGCTCCAATTCGGCCTTCTCACTCTTCTGCTTCTCTTCCATTTCTTCAATAGTCCTCCTGCCAAGAGAGCTTTCATCAGCTGAGGAACCTTCATCACAGTGATGTCCAATACCATCCCATGGATGTATTGCATAGCATCATATATTCCAGTATGCTAAGAGCAGGCTAAAAAGTGAGTTTGAGAATGCAGTATAAAGACAATCAGACACATCTTAAGGTATATTTTTGGTCCAGGGCACATTTTGGGTTCATATACTATTCTTGTTTTATTTGTTTTTACCTTTTTAGTTCCAACTTCCGTAGTTCTTCACGTTGTTGTCTTTCAAACTCCAATCTATTGAGAGCATAGACAAAATCCTTTCAGAAGAGTAATAAAAATATTGACAGTGAATAGAATTAAGAAATTCAGAGAATCTGGAGCAACAATTAGCAATAAGAAACAAAAACACAAAAAAAGAGAAACAAAGATAAGGATTTTGATCACAGCAATATCTATCCTAAACCAAAAAGGAGGGGATGGTTCAACTTCTATAAGAAAGGTAATGATCATATATGAAAGGCAAATCCCCTTTCTTGCTAAACTAAATGCCCTTTACCCACATTTCTCTAACACAAAAACAAGCCACATCTATTTTAAAGACTATCCCTCTCAACACCTGAAACCTAAATTACTCTCCACACAAACACACACCCAAGGGTATATTACCAAAATATGGGCTGCCCAGCTTTGAATTTGTACAGCATAGTATGGCACAGAACTCAACCAAACAGCTGTCGCATTCAGTGATACTCCTATTTTAATTAGTAAATTGGCATCATTACCAGCCATACGCAATGCTAAAGATAGACAATCACAATGCAATCACAGTCAGCTCTTCCAAACTCCATAGAGAACAGCAATTTTAAGGTTCCGTTTTAGATTCCAAGTGACTGGAAACACTATTAACTATAATTCACATTACTCATTTAAGACTGCAATTTACTGAAGAGAAAAGTGTGCAAAAAAGCATTTGCTTTAAAACAATATGGCACATTGTGGTATATTCTCAGATAAGAAGGCTTGTCAAAAAAACTGACACTGTTAAAGTTAAAGCCATCCTTCAAACACTAAAAATGTTAGTAAAACCAGCAACTATGGGACAGCAATTTTTCCAATACCACAAACCTTTTATAATGCCAGCAAAATTAGTACAAGTGGTTTTATTGATAAATACCCTGAATTGTAGAGCATGGACAAATTCTCATTAGAAACACTGCAAGAGGAGAGCAGTCCACTCTAGAGAGAAGACAGAAAAAATAAGTTATTAAAGACTGTGAATGGAGGGGGAGAAAACGTTTCATTCTGTGTACAAATGAGAATGTGGCACAAGGACTTATTCAACAAAAATATGAGTATGTGCAAAACAGTGAGAACAAGAGGCACAAAGGACAGCTTTAATTTTTGGTCTGACCCCAAACCAGAAACTCTGAGAACTATTTCAGAGCTAGTAGGTTCCTTATGATTTCACGTCATTGCTTTTGACCATTCACTTGGCCAGAATTGAGAAATGAAACATTTCTGACTTCTACGCTGAATCCAATATACTCCTTCATTTTGCTTTATAATGACAGTTACTTTAATTTTAGCTTCACAGCGTAACAGCAAAGCTTTTGTACTCACCTGCAGCTGTAAAACTATTTACTCCCCATTTCGTTTCCTGCTAATGGAATTTGTCCTTCAAGCCAAACCAATTTAAATCCCACTTTGCTGTGAACATATTGCCCACCAACTTGCAAGTCAACGCTATGAATTCAGATTAAAATCAAGATACCTTTCATGTTTTTGCAGATATTGTCATATTCTTTCATATCTAACATGATGCAAACTTTAAAATAAACAAAAACCATACAACAATGAGCTATTGTTAGACTTGCAAATTAACATGGTGAAAACATTCAGCCAATAAACAAAACTTATTTTAACAGGGTGTATTAAGGAGACAGTGTTGTGATTAGGAAACAAAAACAAAGTACAAATAAGGCTGGATGGATTATTTCCCATAATTTAAAAGAAGTGTCACAAAAGTCCCCACACACTCATATTACCTTCCTCTTTTCCCGCAAATTAGCCGCTTCTTTAGGGTGGTTAAATCGGAACATATTTGTTCTCCCGAGCAGTATCACAGCACCTGTAATATTAGAAGCATTATTTAAAAGGAGAGAGAGAAAAAACACACACCTACAGTACCAGAGTAGGCGATTATCAGTTCCATCCATCTGTTTTATTAAATCCCATATGAATTTAAATGAGGAGAGACAAAAAAGTACTGCTAATTCCTCTGATGTGAAGTGTAATCACATTACCATACTAAATCAGAAACATTCAAGTTACGATACAAATTTTTTATCAATTCCACATACCAGTACAAGCGCCAGCACAATTACTACTGACCCCAAAAGTCCACTTCTTAGCACTGGTTGTTCATATCATTAAAACTTGAGCATTATATGTTCACATGGTACAGTATTACATGACCTGCAGTGCATGTACAGAGGGGGTCCTACACGTGCAGCCAGGGACCTACCTCATATCGATAAGGCTAGTCTCCCCATCTTCAATGCTACTTTCTCTTTCTCTCACATGGATGCCAGTGTAAATGGGCTCCATTTCTAAGCAGACACTATTTAATTCTGGAGCCCAAAGCTTTGCTTCCACTTTCACCTTAAAAGTTTAATCCTCTTTTCATCTACAACCCAGCTGCTCTATCAACTCTACCGCCAATTAAGTACAGGGTCCACTTCTATGACAGAGGCGTGTGCCCTTACAAATGTTTTGTCACAGAATTCACATGATCTTGATCCTTTATAAAAGTGGGGGCACATACTTGCTCCATAAGTTGTACTTTAATGAAAGCTTTGGAGAAAGAAATTAAATCCCTATGCAGTACAGTGTGTGCTTCTTCACAAAGGAAGCTGGCATTTCAAAAGTTTTGTGTAAAAATTAACATTTCTCACTTGCTCAATAACGGCACTCTTCTGAACTCAAATACAAACAGATAATGGGTAAAATAATTAAATACCAAATATAAGACTTTGGATTTTTGTGTCGGTAAGAAATGTTTGCTTCTCTCTGGTTCAGAACATGTGGAAGACTGAGGACAATGTAGCCAGATGATCTGCATGTCTGGGGTACTAATGTTCCAGTGGTTAAAAAGATGGGTTATGTTGCCCCTTGTTGCATGAGTAGTATATTTGCAGTTTGCAAATAACAGTAGATTCGTCCACATTGGATACGACAAATATAAACCAATTCCATGCAATCAAAGTAGAATCCTTTTCAGTACTAATTCTTCATCAACCATGTTGCACACTACCCATCTATGCCCCATGTGTTTATCGTATGAGACAAGTACAATAACTTTTTAGCAGTCCGATGGCATCTAAAGTTTCTTATTTTATTTCCACCAAGTTAGCTTATTGGTAAAAAAAAAAAAAAAAAAGATCAATTTAGTTTTTAGTTCAAGATCTAGCCACTAAACTGAAATCAGACAGGTAATTGAAAAAGAAGTAGTGAGATATACAGGTGGCCCTGAGATAATATGCAGGCTGAAATTGCTTCATTTCGCATTGGTCTGTTCTTGTTGTAGTACAGTTGCAGCCTCGTGTGACAGGTGCTTGCCGGTTTGTTCTGTCGTTAAAATAATCTTGTCAAGTAGTGCATTTGTATCTGGTCATTTACTGCAAATTCAGCTTATCTGCACTTATGCCTAGTCATATATGCTTCTAATGTGCTACTCGCCTTACTTGTACATCGCTCTGGACAAAACATCAGCTCATACAATTGGCGACAATGAGACTGATTAGGGGATAGCCAGTCCACGCCGATCAAAGCGAAAACTGGCCATTTCCAGTCACCTGCCAGTCGATGAGTGCATCCTTTATGCTAATCCCTTCCTACACTATGAAAACACAAAGAAGCTCACCCAGTTCAACCAAGGCTGCCGAGTCTAGAATTATCTTGGAGCGTACTTACCCTGTCTGAGCTGGGTGGGCTCCACCACCTGAGCACCATTGACTGCACACTGAGCACCGCCAAGAGGGATCAATGTCACGGTATCATTCAGGTTCTCAAACACACAGTGCTCACTCTCTAGATCAGTGCCGCGCAGAACTAGAGGGGTGGAAATAAAGTTTGAACAACCATAAGACTAGTAAGCATTTGATTTTGACTGTATAGTTCTCATTGTTGCACTCACCAATGTCCTGCTCAGTTTCAGAATCCTCATGCCCAACACTTGTCTTTCCCTCCTGACAGAGCCAAGAGAGACTTTAAGCCAGTGTTTCCCAACCCGGTCCTCGGGGAACACCAGACAGTCCATGTCTTTGCTTCCTCTCAGCTCCCAACACACCTGTACCAGGCATTCGGTGTTCCTGATTGGCTGGGGGCTGGGAGGGAGCA
>JAODLC010000045.1:15501022-15512197 GCA_026781145.1 Hippopotamyrus pictus
CTGATTGGCTGGGGGCTGGGAGGGAGCAAAAACGTGGACTGTCTGGTGTTCCCCGAGGACCGGGTTGGGAAACACTGCTTTAAGCAAACATCAGATTCTGAAAACACTGGCAAGCAATGACAATTTGAGTTCTTAATTTTTTCAAGTTACCAGTCAAAAGCTACTCATTTCTTGATCTGCAAGTCAAACTTACCTTTAAATGATAAAGGATGATTCCTGTACTGAGGAGGTCATCATCAATGCCTATCAAATGCGGCAACTCTGAATCCAGGACAACTCCAATTCCTTCTTTGCGCAGAGCCAAAGTTTCATCCTAAAAAGGTTTATGGATTTTAAAATGGTAAAACAGTAAATAGCTACTTTATAAAACTTAATGTATGGAACTAAGGATAAAGAAAAAAAAAACAGTATGCTCCTAGTGAACCGTAAGATGTCATGTGCAAAATGCACCAAATATAAAAATGGTGAAGTAATTTCCATGCTTCTTTGAAATGCTTAAGTAAAATTTAAGTTTCTAGAGTGAGACGCCTTCGATACACAGAAATAACCTTTATCAGTCAGGCTACAAAAAAAAAAAAAAAAAAAAACAAAAAAAAACACTTTTTTCAAAAATGTAGCCGTTTTGCAAACAAAATCATCATGAGCAATGTGTTCAAGGAACAGGGGAAATTAGAAAGAAAGCCTAACATGGCTACAAACAATGATGTTAGAAAATAAATTAACTGGTGATTTGGATATGCCCAGTAAGTTAATATAACCAATGACAGGTGCAGTACCTTTCATCTTGAAGGGCAAACTGAAACCTCGAGGTGTAAACATGGGATGTGAAGGCAGTCAACTGGCTAGGATTTCACACCCACAACATGCAACGTTAAATAACCATTTAGTGCAATTAAAAATGAATCAACTTTGGTAGTTTGGGCGTATTTTTGCTGCAGGATACCCAACGTTTTTCCAGAGCGAAGTACCGTGTAAACAGTGCCAGAAGTCAGCAATGATGCAAGAAGCAACACCAATCTGTTTTCTCATTAATTCACTGCCACATCGATCAGTATGAAGAGTGAAAGGGGAAGGAAGGTAGGAATTTCAGCTCAGCAGTATCACTGACAAGTCCACGCAATTCACAAAGTAGACATCAGCTTCAGAGGTATTCGAGCCCAGGAGCTCGAAGTTCACAGAGCTGAAGGCTCCTGAATTTTAAACCTAGACACGCCACAAAGTCTCCAACAAGGAAATGTAGGTCTACACAGTGAAGAAAATACCATTTGAACCTTTTCATATTTGTCAGTTGTGCAACTGACATGCTGAGGGGGAAGACTGAAGGCACAGCGAGATCCATTAAGTGGCTGGACTGGGGACCTGCACTAGTTTGACAGCCTGAACACACCAGAAAATTAGGAAGACAATAACCCCTACAAAAGTATGCCATATTTATAAAAAAAAAAAAGAGAAGAGAATTTGCTTTCTCAAAATCACACACACAATAGTAAAACAATGAGCATATATGTATATGGTATAATACAGGCTCTTACATTTTACTGTGTTATATATTTACTCAATTGTCAATTTTCCTTATCAAGATATGTTTTACTATATTCTACTCTAAATTGCTCTTACAGCTACATGTCCTCGTTTTGTTAAAATTCTTAGGTGTAAAACATTTGAACACGTTTGCCCTCATGTCTGAGATGTCCCCTAGTTCATTTTAAACTAGGCATGTTCTACATGTCTAACACACCCTTGATGATTAATAATACAAGATTCAGGGTGGGGAGAAATAAAATGATTTCAGCTTTAGTTCAATGATATTCCTGCATAAGATCAGAGTAAGATCAATATTATATACTAAAGTAGCTTTCAGCACCCTGCACTTATAGTATAGACCATTAATGTTCATTGACTGTGGGCATAAAATTGTCTGAATTCAAGTAACACAGTGTTTGTTAGTTCACTTAATTTGTGTGGAAACCAGGCAAGTTTCCCTTTCCGATACCTATTCCAGTTTCCAGGCACCTCCCTTCGAAACTACATTTTCAGCTTCCACTAGACTGATGCAACGGCTAATCTCTTGCCATAACTACAGGAATATTAAATTAGCAATTTGCAATACAATTTAACGTTTAACTACTGCAGTATGATCCATAGAAGACAAATTAAATTTTAATCACCTGTACAGTATGTAATCAATATGAGCCACAAAAAAAAAAAAAAAAACACGACAAAAACGCACCAAATGATATGCCTTGTAAAAGGTGCACACCAAAATGTGTTACTCTAAGATAATCAGCTTTTGTTGTGAACAATGAGTATCACCAACATGCATGTTGAATGGGAGAAGTCACTGCTAAAGGAGATAGAATATGTGTATATGCAAGCATCTCTTCCTGATTCTTTGATGAAAACAGATGCTTCTTGTTCCACACCTATGGAAGTGGACTTATATATATATATCTATCTATCTATATCTATCTATCTATATCTATCTATCTATATCTATCTATCTATCTATATCTATCTATCTATCTATATCTATCTATCTATCTATCTATCTATCTCTCTCTCTTTCAGGTCACTGGTTCTCAAATCGGGGGCCGCAACCCACTAGAGGACCTCAGTGTGGGCCAAGGGGGGCCCATGCACTTTGAAAAAATGGAGAGAAAGTGAAAAGAAAAAAAAAAAAAAAAAACAATGACTGCTAATGCCAGGGTTGTGTGGTAGCCTAGATATTGGCAGATTGCGCTTCCTGTATGTAATGAATGCCACTAATGTTTCAGTCAGTTATGCTGCTTGTGCCCTTGTCTGCGCTCTCTGCGGCGGGTGCGACTCAAAGCTGGTTTTTACTTCACGCGGACCGTCCGAAATTCTGAATATTCTTACTCTAGAACCAACATGCTAGGCAACCGTATACTTCGACGTCAGGCCTGGGGTAGCACGCTGAAGTGTGGTATGGATTATAAAAGAATAAATAAATTTGACTAATACTCTGTGCACTATGTACTTACAGTACGCAAGGCAGGGTTATTAAAAAGAACACAATAAAAATAAACACAGCAACTACACTATAAACACTATAAACAAAATTCAAAAACTTTGTGTTAATGTATTTAAATACAATTTAGCTAAAGTAATGATTTGCTTATCTTTGGGTCTCTTGTGCAATGCACAAGCCAATAGTCAATAGCACTATATCAAGACATTTTTTGGTAGCCAGCAATGGCCTACAACTTTCCGTCTATCCCTAGAAATAAAATCACTAAAACACAAAAACATATGCAGGTATATGGCACTGCAGCACAAAGGTATTTCATTTTAGTTTGAAGCCATCTGGGAGTGTTTATAATCCTGCAGTGAGGAATTTTATAAAATGCCGGTATTTCCAAACTCTCTCAGGTCAACCATTCTTCAAATCTGCTAGCCATTTTGTTATCTTTCAGATCATCCATCCATCCATCGTCCAACCCGCTTATCCGACTGTCCGGAGCCTATCCCAGAAGCAATGGGCACGAGGCAGGGAAGAACCCTGGACAGGGGGCCAGCCCATCGCAGGGCACACTCACACACCATTCACTCACACATGCACACCCTTTCAGATCATACAGGGTAGAAAAGTTTTAAATACAGTCTTTAGTCTTTCTGCTTTCCTACTACTTTTCTCCTGGCCAATGAATGTTAGGTGTGTTTGCATCACTGAGCAGAGCCTCCGCAAAACTGAATTGGCGGCACTGTATATTGCCCATTAAGGAATTATTGTCTCTCTATTGCCCTGTGCTGTTTTAATTTCTTTTCGTTTTTTTTTTTTTTTTTAGTCGTGTGGTTTTATGATTTTTTTTTTTTTTAATTATTATTCAGGATCTTTACATTTTTTGACATTCCAACGTCTGAATATTCTTAATTAAAACTCCAGTACTCCTTAAAAGGGTGTACTTGCATTTTTATGATAATATACTAATCACTGTATCAGTGGCATAAAATGATTTTAAAATGATGACATTTATGGCAAGTATTTCTGGGACAATATATCACCTAACGAAAGTATTTATCCTGACAGGCCAAGCAGCCTATATTGAATTTTTACGGTATATTGATATTTTTTGAAAATGAGATATAGGACAATAATACCATTTATAATCAATATGCTTTCATTGTGCTTCAAAATTAAGGTTTTCATAAAGATTTAATAGAAGACAATATTATTCCTTCCTGGTTGTAAACAGTGTGAGTTTTGGTTGTGATGATACAAAACATTCCAGAATCCACAGCAAAGTATTCAGTTAACGTCTCGTGGGGAAGCTGATGGAGAGGAAAAGACGAGGAATCATTATTTGGTTCATTTATTTTTATTACATTGTTAAAAATATCATAATTTGCAATATTTGTTTAATTTCGTTAAAGGCTAATACCTTAAAATGGGGGTCTTTTCAGTTAAGCACACATTTAATGGTTGTCAGGCTTCTGATTTTACAACCATTTGCAAAGTAGGTTTTAGATTTACACCATCGCCTTCTATTTTGAGAGTAATATCATAAACTGAGAAAGTGTGTTGTTGGACATTGTGGAATGAAACCTGGTTTGAATCATGTTTAAAAGAAACTACATTATCTCATTTATATATAAGAGAAAGAATATCATTCTGTGGGGTGGGGTGAGAACCACTGTTCTAAGCAATATAAAAAATCTTTACAAATCATTTAAGCTCAAGCAAGAGGTAAGAAATCATAATTCATTATTACAGAGGAACCAAAGTATTCTACAGGGACATTGTTGTGTTTAGAAACGTGACTCACCAAAGTTAATTGCATAAGTATGACATTTTGCCCAAAATTATAAACTAATCATTTAGAAATGCCCAGACCATTAAAAAAAAAAAAAACCAAGAGTGGCCAGTGGTTCTTTTGACGATAACTGATGGATATTTACACGACATAAGGTTTTAGATTTCAGAATCTGCAGCAGTTATTGTGCAGTTGCTTATCTGATAAGTGACCTGCATACTGTAACTTACACCTCTACGAAGGACGTCAATATTATTCTTACAGCACCATAGCAAAGGGTAAAAGCGTTCTTATACATGATGGCCAATGGTGCAGTGTTAATGAACGGTACTTCATTCATGCAGAGAGCAGAGTGATGAGCGAAGCATGACTGTAGACAATGCAGGTTCAACTAAATGGGACCGAGGAACAAAAGTGCAGATACAGCCAACGGGTAACAGCACTCAAGGACACTGGCTTTTAACTTGGCGTGTCGAGCCCTTTTTGTGAGGAGAGTACCTTAAGTCACTCCTGATATTAATGGGTGTAAATCCAGAAAAATTCTCCACGTATCGGTGCTAGAAACTACCAGTGTTAACAGCAGCTTTAAAACACTTCCTTTGGAAGAGCTGCGATGCAGGGGGACTTTGTAGCAGAGTTTAAAACTGAAGCGCTGCAAAGAAAAATTCCCCACATCTACATGTAGTTTTACAAATGCATTGAATGAGGGGAAAAAAAAAATACACTTACAATAACCCACTGCCTGCCACCATACTCAGATTTAAGTATCCAACTTAAAGCCGCCCAAGTACTGTTGATAAATTGCCCAAGGGCAGAATCTGAATAAATTGCAACACAGTAAGAGTTAAACTAGATTACACAAAGGTTTCTTCAACACAACAAAATCCATCATAGTAATAAATAGTTGCTGAATGGCTCATGTGGCAATTCAAATCAAGGAGTTACAATTATGTCCCTCAATAGATCATAGGGAGATGAGTTGATCTACAGCAGTAATTTTTGCTACATATAGAGATATCTTTGTATAGGCAACATATATATTTAGGACCTAGACGTATGGCTAAAAGACAACATATTCACAGTAAGGGGCCTGGTTTTGCACCCATCAATTAATAAGTACTTCAGAAAAGCTTCAAACCATTTCAGTAGCAGGATGAATGAAAACTGAAGCATTTAATCAACTATAAATGCTAAACAATCCATTTATAAGAACTCCCCTATTAGGGTCAGGGTGACTGCAAGCAAATCCAGTGAAATGAAGGTCTGCAAAGGCAGACAGACAAATGCAAGATCATGCCCCAATATGGGGAAACCAGAGATCTTACATGTAGAAAAATGGCCACTGTGGCCCTATCAAATCTGGCCTCCTAATCATCCCCTGTATCTAATTGGTGAATTCTCTGCTGGCCCTTTGCCACCTCTGCTACTGTGTTGAGCATACTGTTGACCGTCAACAGTGGTGGTGTAAAATGTAAAATGCTTTGGGTGTCTTGAAAAAGCACTATATAAATGTAAAATTCATTCATTCATACATACAAACATCAGCACTAGGAGGACCACCCAAGCTTCACCCGAAGAGAGACAAATCAATGGTCCAGAGAACACTGAATACAATGCTAGTTTAGGATCCCACCCGCTCAGCTCACTGGGGAAGGAAACCAGTTATCAAATAGACCATTCCCGGTTTGAAAATGACCCGCCCGTCATGATTATATTGTTTTTGCCCGTTTTAAGATAATTAAAATATAGCTTTAGGCTCACGGGCGTACATTATGGGGGATGGGAGGCTATAAACCCCCCCAGTAATCAAAACCAGCCAATACAACCCCCTGGACCCCCTTAAATGGGTGGAGACCTCAACCACCCCAATGCTCAACCCAAAGTTATACCCTTGTTTAGGCTAACAACTGTTTGGCACCAGAGCATTACAAATATCCACACAAGCTCAATTCGACAATTGTTCATCCATGTCAGTGCCAGGGCAGCTAGAAAAAAGCATTACAATAAAACAACCTCATGAAACATACTATAAAAGGACATACAAATTATTCCTATTCAAAACACAGTAAAAAGGTACCAAGAGCAAGATAACCATTACAGTACTGTGGAAAAGGCTTAGGCTGTCAAAGAAATTAATGTTTAACGTGACCTTCCTGTTTGCATAAAACTATGATCTTACGTCTGTCAACGTGCCACTTCAAAACCCATGTATTTGTACTTACCATCTAAAAGACCCATGTATTTGACGCCCTAATCAATACCTCATTGAGTCATGTAACTTAAATTTCACCACCAGCTCAATTAATTAAAAAAATTAACAAATGTGTGGAATGGCTGAGGTGCCCCAGAAGAGGGATTTGGGAACCACAGCGAAGTTCATCTAGCCATCCAACAAGATCTCAGTGATCTTCAGGAGAACAGACAGACTTCTTAAGGTTTTGGTAACTATTCATTTTCATACAATGGTAATGGTAAAATGGAAAATACACATACATATGACCCTGATAAATAGCTTTAAACATTTTCTTTGACTGCCTAAGAATCACTGTTATGGCATCTGCGTCGGCTGTTTGGCAGCAGGTACAGCACGTTATTTATGTCACATTTTATATATACAGTACAGTGCAAAAGTCTTAGGCAGTCAAAAGAAACACAGCTATTTGTCTGGGCCTTAAATGTATATTTGTTCAGTACACACACACAAAAAAAAAAATAACATTAGAACATATATTAAGAGTAACAAAAAAAGAAGAATTTCCTCTGTTCCGTTCTCCAAAAAGTTACTGATATCTAGTTTGATGGCTAGATGGACACTGCTTCAGGTTCCAAGCCTCTCCTCAGGGGAACACCAGCCATTTAGAGTGAGGTATTGATTAGCCAAAGCGTGCTTGTGGTTGACTCAAGAAATACATGGGTGTATTTGACAGTCGCCACGAATCCTGGGTTGATTCTAGGAGAGGTTTTGAAATGGCTAAGCTGACATAATATGATAATTTTACACCAACATGATCAACAGCATCATGACCGCCTAAGACTTTTGCACAGTACTGCATGCACACACACACACACACACACACACACACACACACACACACACACACACACTTACATGACTGGACCATTAGGACTGGAGTTGGGCATCTCTGCCATATAATGAAATGCTTTCCTGCTTGGGGAATATGGTATGTACATAAAATCTTTAATGTATACACACCCATATATATCACGCCCAACTCCAGACCCAAAGGTCCAGTCATGCAGGTTTTGGAAGTTAAAATTTCAGTAAGATTTCCTGCGATTTCAATGGAAAACACCACATGCAAGGTGAGGAGACTCCAGTCAATTAGTCCAACAACGCCATCAGGAGCTGAGGCTGGCTGGAGAACTGCACCCCCACTAACGGGTGCCTCACCATGAACCCCCAGCTGCAAAAACATCTACATTTTGGCTTTTTCCAGAAGGTTGGGGCTGGTGATCAGAAGAAGCTAAATTTTTGCTTCCAGAAATTGCTTGATGTAATAAGAAAGTATGTTGTACCCAAGTACCATTAGAGTGTTACCTAAAGCAATCATTAGTGCTTGGGAAAAGCATAAATGCTCAGCAATATGTGAATGGTGATTTAAGAGCTGTGCACCTGGGGTTTACTTGATTTTACCTGTGGTAATATGCATATGTTTATATAAAAAAAGCATGTTCATTATGCACCGAGTATAACTAGAGAAAATGGCATTACTGCTTTTCTCCCAAATAAAGCGCCACTCGGTGAATTAAACCAAGATCCGCGACCCCCTACATCTCCTTCCACTACTACTCCTATTTTATAGGTTAAAAACCGTCAACCAGTTTTATACAGACTAACTTTCTAAGAAAGCAAAGCCTTGCAGTGGGCAATTTATTTCCATGGTACTTCAGTGACATCTAGTGGTTTCACAGGGGAAATGGGAGTGCTTGGAATGAGGAAGTGTCTATTAAACTGAGACTGAATCCTGACAGTTAATGGCAAGCGTCTCTAAATATCACATTGGACAATGTAACCCCCAGATTACCCATCAGCAACACATCAGCGGATCAGGCAGAAATGAGCAGCACTCAGCTAAACACACGACACACAGAGAACGCCTCTACCACGAGTAACTTGACAAGCACCATAGAGAGTAAACAACAGCACAGTGCATCCCCACAGTGGGCGGGTAAAAAATGCCTTTATAAGTTTAGCATTATCAAACATATTTGGCTACTCATTTCTGTCGATACTTAGACTATAAAGCTAATCACATGAGTGTCATGGTGTTTAGCGTTATAATTTTGAAAGACAGTATTTAATGTATCATTAAGTATCATGGTATTAAGCATGCCACATAAAAACTTGGAACACACAATATGCCCAGCAGACCCTTAAATATCAGAAGACAATTTCATCTAGTAAGCATAAACCAAGAACTGCTATGTGTTGACAGCCTCACAATGTACAAAAAAATAAATGAATCAGATTAATAAGCTGAACTTCCTCAAGAGGTATAATATAATACCAACACAATGCAACATACCGAGCATCACGTATCGGCTTACCTTGAGTATATTTTGCGTTTCATTCCACTTGTTTGTCCATTCCTTTGTTAGTTCCATTACCTGCCAAGGCAAATGAGTGTCTTTAGTGGAGCTAGAAAAGAATTTCAGAATAAGACCTATAAATAATACCATTAAAGTCTACAGGTTAAAATGTGAAAAAAATTAAGTTTTGAAAGAATCTTTTCCCTACTTTTTGACAGAGATATTTAAAACTGCTGAATTTATTCATCTGTCTGAAGCAGTTTTTTCCTGGGGTGGGGGGGGGGGTTTGTTTTGGATGGAGAACACCAAAGGCTCATTAGAGAGCGTTTGTGCTCTTGTTCCAAATGCTATGCCAGGAACATGCTCACTTTCTCATTCCCCCACCAATAAAATAAACATGTTTCCAACCTTTCCTTCCTTGAATAAGGAAAAAAAAAACCTAGATATTCGGCATTTGAAGTTGGCAAGCAATTTCCATGTTAAGGAAAAAAAAAAAAGATCAAGAAGACCAGAGTCCCATATTACGAAGCTAGATTTCTTGTTAAACCAGATAACTTGTTGGATTTAAGGTACCCCAGTATTAAATGGACGTCATTTTCATTCAATTCAACCCAATACTACCTTAAAATCTCACAAGTTATCTAGCCGAGCAAGAAATTCTGGTTCACGATACCGGGCCCAAGTCACTTCTCAGCAGAATGAAGAAACAGCCCCAAATCAGGCACGCACTCTGGCTTCATTCTCATGAAGTCTCTCCTCCATGCTCAAAGCTGTGGGCGAGTCCAGAAGTGCAATCTATAGAAAGTTCAGAAAAGTATGAAAGCTTAGGCAACTGTTTCTCATCTCCATGAGCTACCATATTCTTAAAGTATAGTCAAAATGTCGTGCTTTGGCATCTTTAACATTCGATTATGAGCAAGCAACAGCAGCAGAAACACCATCCAAACCTGGTTGCCCTGGACCAGCAGCTCTCTCAGACGGGCTATCTCAGCCCGTAGCTCACGGATAAGCTTGACGTTGGTGTCCTCATTGATCTCAGGTTTGTTGATTATGTTTTTAGCTCTGTTGGCATACCGTAAAGTGCTCAGCGTCTCACTATAGTTGATGTCTGCTGGGGAAATCGCTATAAACACAAAAGGTTATATACTCATATAGTGCAACAAGTTTAAAAAGAAAAAAAACACATCCTCAAACTTCCTAAAAAAAAAAAAACAAAACTGAAATTCAAAGAAATGCAAAACATACATCCCAACACCACATTATTCCACCAACTGAAACAAGCAGACCCACACTAGTCTCCAAAACATTTCTTTGTATGCATTCGAACAGCTAAGGATAAGTTCATGTCAGCTGAAACTTACTCGCGATCATAATGGTCTTCGAGTTACCCCCCAGGCTGTCTTTCAAGAGCCATGTCAGCACAGAGTCTCTGTATGGCACAAAAATGTGCTTTTTCTTTGAGTTTGCAGATACGTTGTCCTGAGACAGGTCAGCTGTGTGACAAAGGAGAAGAGAGGGGAGAAAAAGCAGTTTTAAACTGGGAAGCCATACTGGTTCAACAGAATAGACACTGAAGGATTGTCTAACATAAAATTTTAATGCATTAGATCTAAAAGATTAATTCAATTAGCTGCAACAGTTTTCCAAAA
Organism: Hippopotamyrus pictus; assembly: GCA_026781145.1. Lineage (NCBI taxonomy): Eukaryota > Metazoa > Chordata > Actinopteri > Osteoglossiformes > Mormyridae > Hippopotamyrus > Hippopotamyrus pictus. The sequence goes on from JAODLC010000045.1 coordinate 15,511,995, forward strand.
TAAGGCTTTGGTGGTATCACGATAATATAGTATACAGTGTTATTTTGGGTATACAACTGTATTTAGTAGGGGTGCTCCGATTGATCGGTTGCCGATCATAAATCGGCCGATATTTGCTTTGGGAAGTTTGATCGGCAGTCTCTATAATGGCCGATATAGAAAAGCCGATCAGATGACGCAAAACACGCGAGACATTTTTTTTG